>SJYC01088115.1:0-35129 GCA_006408675.1 Madoqua kirkii
CCAGCTCTGAAGGAACGAAAGAGCCAAGGAGGAATTCTTCAAAGGGCATTTTATGCTAAGGAAACCAGGCTGAGTGCAAAAGACCTGAGTGGGAAAGATCAGATCTGAGAAATACAAGTCCTCGCTTGATAGAATCTTCACCAGATACAAGATGGGCCCAGTTGGGGGCTGGCACGCTTTAATATATATATTAATTATATATATATATATACAGGAGCTTCCCAGGTGACACTAGTGGTAAAGAATCCACCTGCCAATACAAGAGATGCAAGAAACATGAATTAGATCCTTGGGTCAGGATGATCCCCTGGAGAAGGGAGTGGCAGCCCACTCCAATATTATTGCCTGGAAAATCCCATGGACAGAGGAGTCTGGCAGGCTACAGCCCATGGGATCACAAAGAGTCAGATATGACTGAGCACTCATTATTTCCTGCTGCTAAGTCGCTTCAGTCGTGTCCGACTCTGTGCAACCCCATAGACTGTCTCTTATACACATCTGGTGCACGTGGGTATTTGAAAGTGCATGGGCTCATGTGGTCACCTCCAGGAGACCTTGGTACACACACATGTTTGTATGTGCATGTGTTTGTGGTTACGTCTGGGAGACCTTGGTGCACATGCATGTTTGTGTGTGTTCACATGGTCCTATCTGGGAGACCTTGGTGCACACACATTAGTGTGTATGTGTGCTCTCATGGTTATATTCGAGAGACCTTGGTGCACACGTTTGTGTGTTCACACTCATGTGGTCACACCCAGGAGACCTTGGTGTACACGTATGTCTGTGTGTATGCATGCTCGTGTACTCATATCCAGGACAGACATGTCTTCAGCTGAGATGGGCCTGCCTGTCCTTGATGCCCAAAGCCAAAGTGTCTTTATGTCATGCCTCACCCCTCTGCAGTTCCACCAGGTTACGAGGAGAAGGAGCAACAAGGAAAGGGCAGAGCAGGCCCCAGAGGTTATTTGGGAGCCTGGCATGTCCACAACAGGCTCTGGAGCAAAGGTGGGGGAGAACGGGCTCCACAAGAACCCTGACGTAAGAGGTGGCTGCATGGGCGTCCCTGGGGCAGGACTTTCCCCAGTGGGGCCAATCACTAGGGTGGTGACCTCCAGGCAGAGGGATAGGTCACCTCTTGGATCTCTCAGTCGTGGCCGACTCTTAGGGACCCCATGGACTGCAGCCTACCAGGCTCCTCCGTCCATGGGATTTTCCAGGCAAGAGTACTAGAGTGAAGTGCCATTGCCTTCTCCATATTATTTCCTAGTATTTACATATGCATCTGATATATACATGTATAGATGTACATTATATATATATATATCAGAATCACTTTGCTGTACACTTGAAACATTGTAAATCAACTATGTATCAACAAGCTATTTTATAAAACCTTGTATTTCACATGTGTTTAATTACATATTCAAGTTTCATTCAAGTTGCCCCACAACCTGAGTGTCAAGTCCATGAAGGCTATTTCCTTAGTACCTAAACCAAGCCTGGTGTATAGAAGGTGCAAAAACCATGAATGGTGCCTTCAGTGGATGAATAAAATATGCAGATATGTATATATATATACAAGAGTAATCTGTTGCAGTGTAGTTTATAATAGTGAACGTTTGTTTAGATGTAATACATATATTTTCATCTATATTTGTCATTCTGTAAATACTCCATTTTGCTGTTGAAATGTTTTACCTTTTTCTTGTCGATTTCTAGGAGCTCTTTGTAGGTTAGGAATATTATGTCTTTGCCTGTCCGTTTTGTTGTAAATGTCTCCTCATGCTCTCCTGAGTGTATATAAACATTCTCTCAAGTATTATCCAAATGTCATGTTATTTTCTCACATTTAGATACTTGATTTGTGTATAGTACGAGGTAGAGTCTAACCTACCTCCTTATAAATAGATAGCAGTAAGGCTCTCTGAAACCTTACAGCAGTACTACTGTAAAATAAAACATCCTGTTTCTACTGAATTGAAATGCCACCAAAGTATTTTTTTCCATATATACTTAGATTCTTTTCTGGAATTTACAATTTCCTACAAATCTTTTTGTTTATTCTTAACATTTTTCTTTCACTAGTTTTCTCATAATATAGCAGCCAGGGTCTCAAGAGGAAATAAACGTCCCACTCAAGCAAGAGAACACAGAAGGGGTTAACACACGCCTTGCCAAGGGAGAGACAGGGTCTATGGAGGCCAACAAGGGATAAAGCGGTACAGGGCTAAAGTCAGGGAGCTGCCACGATCTCGAGGTCTTAAAGGAGGCAGAGGAATGAATGCTGAAACTAGCTTGCACTGGCTAGCAAGAACCAGTTGTCAGCATCTCTTTTGAGCTATGCATGACTTCACATGGGTAACTTGAAATCAGCCACAGTGGGAATATTTTACACCAAGAAATTGGCAAATGCTATAAATCAGAGCTCCTCATCCCCAGAGTCGACTCTTCAGTGCTTAGCAGGACATCACCGGGAGAAGTGTTGCCTGGAACCGGGAGAGTGGACTTGTCTGGAGCAGCCTGTCTGTGGGGAACTTTGATCTCCACTAGGACACAGCCCAATCACCACAGCCCAGCAGGGAAGGAGGGGGGAAAGCATGCTGATTTCTACCTTGCATCCCTTCATACCTCTCTACCCTTGCAGTGCCTCCCACTCCAGAAACCCCAGCAGATGTCAAGGAGCTGGAGACACAGTCTGAGAGATCAACTTCCAGGGGCATGGAGCAAAGGGTGGAAAGGGAAATATCCAGATGGAAATGTCCTCCCAAGACAATCTGGTAGGACAGCTTGTCTAATCCATCCCCACCCTGATCCTCATTTTCAAAAACATCTTGGAGATTCTTATCCATGTCCCTAAAGACCTTGTTGAGATAAGGATTGGAATTTTATACAACTTAATGATTAATTTGGGAAGGATTGAAGCTTTGTGAAATTAAATCTTCTCATGCAGGGACATGGAATGTCTTTCTTTGGATGCCATTTATTTAGGATTTTGTTTCTTATTCTTTAATTAAATCCTTTCGATATGGATCTTGTGTTATATTTTTATTGCTAAATTTCATCATATTTTATAGTTTTGATGACTGATATGAGTGAAATCATTTTTTACCTTCCTTGTTCACTAAATTCATACTTAATAAAAAGAAAAGCTATGAATTTACTCATCTTGAAAACATATCAGAGCAATTTATAAATTACCATTTACAAATACCAAATACTCAAGTGAATACTAGTTTTTCAAATAACCTCTTTTGAATTTTCTACACTTACAATGATATGATCTGCCCCCTAAAAGAGACAATTTTGCCTCCTTATTTTGAATATTTATACTACTTATCCATTTTTATATAATTACCTTAGCTAATTATATAACTAGCTAAAACTCTTAAATAACAATAGAGACAATGACCTTCCTGCCATATATCTCATTTTCCTGGGCCTGATTCATGTTTCATGGTATCTTACTAAGTCCACTGTTAGGTTGTCATAATTAATTTTATTCTATTTAGGTAGCTTCTTTTTATCCTTGGTTTTACTTAGAGCTTTTCCTAGGAACAGCTGTGGAATTTTATCAAATGCCAATCCAGCATTTTTTAACATATAAAAATGGTTTCCTCTCTTAATTTGCTAATGTAACGATGTAATAAATTATATTGTCAGCTCTTCTAATGAGCTATTCCTGCTTCTGAAAAGAATGTTATTTTCCCATGATATATTATGGCTTTTAATATGCCACTGAATTCTACTTGCTGACATTGTATTCAGATTTTTAGTATCTCTATTCACAAGTAAATATGATCTAGGGTTTTCCTAATTGGACTGGGAATGACAAATCTTGGCATTAAGGTTGTTCTTTGCTTTGATAAATGACTTCGGGCCTTTGCATCAGTTTCTACTGAAATGCTTTGAATAACATTTTGGTAAATTTTTAACAACTTCATTTTTTCCTATGGTTTGCCTTTTAACATTTCTGACCTCTTCTTGAGTCAGTTTTGGTCATTTATATTTTGATTTTAAAAATCACTTATTTCCTCTAGACTTTCCATGTTTTTGTCCATGGTGTTTCCAAGCTGCTCTCTTAAAATAATTTTACTTTCTTCTTCATCTGTAATTATATTTTTCTCTCATACTTGATGCATATTATTTTCTTTATTTTTCTTCCAGAAGGCTCACAAAGGATTTACCTAGTTCTCCCCTTCTTCTGACCCTCTCTTGCTCTAAAGAACTTTGTTTGGCTGTGTGTTCTGACTGTAATAGTGTGTGGAGCGATGGGAAGGGTTTTGGATGCCAGTACACATTCTGCCACTTGCAGATGGGGACCTCGACAAATCATTTCACTTTTGTGAGCCTCAGGCTCCTTATGTTCCCATGTCCCAGTGTTGCTCCCTGTAGTCATCCATTTTATGAAATGATAAATTTTGATCGAGTTTCCGTCACTTGCAACTCAGAGACCTGAGCAACTCTGAGGGGTACCCTATGAATCAAACTGCAGTTGATTTTTTTGGTCCAAAGGACCCCCCTCTATCTGCTTGCACAGCTTCCAATCCCTCTACGGTTGTGTCCCTAATCCCAGGATGTGGTAATTGCCTCTCTTGTTTTTTTCTTCCCAAAGACTGCAGCTACTGGAGACCAGAAATCTTTTTCATTTCTGTGTTCTCCTCATCCAGCCTAGAGTCCAGAACCAACAGTTGCTGGGAACCTACAGTATAAGCTCATTCCTAACTGTAAAGCGTGGGTTCCTTACTCACTGTGCAGATAGCTGACCACATATACCTCTACGGGGAACTCCCTGTGCCCCTCATACTTCAGAGTCCCCATTTAACCTGCCATTAATGCTCTGTATGTTTCCTTAACACCACCCAACACACCTGTTAATCACACACCTGTCTAGTGCCACACGGGAGCAAGGACACCATCCTGATGCTTCTCGGCTGTATCTCCACCCCTGGAACAGGACCCGACCCACCCTGTACGCGTACTCAGTCACTCAGTCATGTTCAACTCTTCGAGACTCCCTGGACTGTAGCATATCAGGCTCCTCTGTCTGTGGAACTGGACCAGCAAGAATACTGGAGTGCGTTGCCATTTCCTTCTCCAGGGGGGGGTCTCCCTGACCCAGGGATTGAAGACATGTCTCCTGTGTCTCCTACTTTGCAGGTTGATTCTTTACTACTGAGTCACCAGGGAAGCCTCACTAGGAAATTCATACATATTTATAGACGGGATGAATGAATGAGATCAACCAATTTGTGCTCAGATCTGGAGGATTCTGGTGGGTTAATGATCAGTTCCCCTCAGATTGCAAACTTATTTATATGTCATCAAAGTGTTAGTCACTCAGTCATGTCTGACTCTTTTGAGCCCACAAAGCTCCTCTGTCCATGGGATTCTCCAGGCAAGAATACTAGAGTGGGTAACCATTCTCTTCTCCAGAGGATCTTCCCAACCTAGGGATCAAACCCATGTCTCCTGCATTGCAGGCAGATTTTTTACTGTCTGAGTCAACAGGGAAGCTCCAGACACCTCCCAAACCTTCACCTGGAGCTGGAATACTGAGCACCAGAGCAGGGTGACCTCTTACCTGGTCTGGATTAACATGAGGACACCTTCCACACCCATCCCACTCTGGGCTGCCTGCCCTCCTAAAGCTGAGGCTATGTTTCCTATTTGTATAAAAATCTCTCTCTAACCTCTGCTCTTAACTCCCCTGAAAATGTCACCCCATCTGCCTTTAAAGGAGTAATAAGTGAAGTTGCTCAGTCGTGTCCGACTCTTTGTGACCCCATGGACAGTAGCGTACCAGGCTCCGCCGTCCATGGGATTTTCCTGGCAAGAATACTGGAGAGGGCTGCCATTTCCTTCTCCAAAAGGAATAATAAAGATAATACAAACAAGGATGATAGGAATTATCTGGTGATCAAGTCCCTACTTGGGGAACTAAGATCCCACAAGCCACATGGCATGGCCAAAAAAAAAAAAAAAAAGGATGATAATAACAAGTGTTTATCAAGTGCCAAGCACTTAGCACACTTCATCTAATCTTCTCCCACAAATTCTATAAGGTAGAGGTACAATTATCGCCCCCATTTCAGAGATAAGGAAACTGAGGCCAGATAGATTAAATCAGTTATTCACGGTCACACAGCTGGTAAGTGATGGAGCCAGACAGTCTGACCCCAGAAAAACCTCACATAACCACTAAACTATATAATAATGACTTCCCTACATTTTTTACAGTGACTCACAGCAAAAAAATACTCTTTCTCTCATGACCCAGCTCACACATATGCATTCCCCCACAAGAAAGATTGAGACAGAAGTTTCGCAAAGCAGTACTTACTTTCATTACGTGTCACACACTCTCTCTCCTAAAGAGAATAGATGATGGGAACGATCCAGGGCAACTAATAGGTGGTACGTGTTCAGTAGGTTAAAAATTAGGTCCATGTCCCGTTTGAATGGGCAGCGCTTCTTTTTGTTGTTGTTGTTTTACATCAGAATTCGACAGCTCCACTTTAGCCAGTAAGACCTGTGTCAGACTTCCAACCTACACAACTAAAATGATAATAAATCCGGATTGTCTTCAGTCACTAAGTGTGTGAGCATTCGTTACAGAAGCAACAGGCCACTATCCCAGCTAAAAAGAAACCTTCGGCTCCTAGTTGCCTCTGGGAAGTGGGGATGGTCAGTGGAAGGACAGGGATGAAAGAGTCCAGGATGGAAAGAACACATTGCTTGGATTCTGTACTATGTGAATGCAGGGTTTTAACATAGACGAAGTGTTTTGACTATTTGGGAACTCCTTTTAAGTCTCCCCTAAACCCAGACTAGAAAGCCACTGATCCCCTGCAGTCCCCCTGGGAAACATCAGGTAGTGTTGCCTTCATACAGCATGACGCCCCTTTGCTCCAGCTCTTTCAGTCTGACTTTCCTTTGAGAAAAACTTTCCCACTCTTGGGCTTCCCTCATAGCTCAGTTGGTAAAGAATCCCCCGCAATGCAGGAAACCCTGGGTTGATTTCTGGGTTGGGAAGACCTGCTGGAGAAGGGATAGTCTACCCACTCCAGTATTCTTGGGCTTCCCTTGTGACTCGGCTGGTAAATAATCTGCCCACGATGCAGGAGGCCAGGGTTCGATCCCTGGGTTGGGAAGATCCCCAGGAGAAGGGAATAGCAGCCCACTCCAGTATTCTGGCCTGGAGAATTCCATGGGGTCACAAAGAGTTGGACACAACTGAGTGACCTTCACTTCCCACTCTTACTCTCTGTCTACATGATTTTTGTAGGTCCAGTCCCTTGTGTTGGGCTTCCCTGGTGGCTCAGATGGTGAAGAATCTACCTGCAGTGCAGGAGACCTGGGTTGGATCCTGGGTTGGGAAGATCCCCTGGAGAAAGGAATGGCAATCCACTCCAGTATTCTTGCTTGGAGAATCCCCATGGACAGAGGAGCCCAGTGGGCTATAAAGTCCATGGGGTCGCAAAGAGCTGGACATGATGGAGTGACTAAGCACAGCACAGCATGATCCCTAGTGCCGGGGTGAGCATGTGACCCAGGCTGAGCCCAGCACAGCCTTGTTCATCCGGGCACAGTGACTGTTCGGGCGCGGGAGGTGGCTCCAGAGTGATTACTCTTCCCCACTGCACTATACCTGGCTAGGTGGTGTGCTGCGCCTAGTTGCCCAGTCATGTCCAGGCTCTTTGTGACCCCGTGGTGGCAAATGTCTCCCTCACTGCAGGTGTATTCCTTACCATCTGAGCCACCACGGAAGCTAGGTGGCAGTGAGAATTAAATGAGACCAAGCTTGCCAGGTGCTCAGTACAGGGCATGGCACAATAAATTCCAAGCTCCATAAATGCTGCTTTCCTGACTTCACGCACTCTCTTCTGCCGCCTCTATGTCCATGCATTACTTTACCTGTGACACACCCGGCTACATGCTTCTGGAGGCCTGGCATCCATTGATCTAACTCTGGAGAGAGACTGAAGTCAGTCTATTCCTCACAACAGCTCTGGAGGAGAAATTCCCACAGGTCTCACCCCAGAGGTGGCTAAACCATGTCACTGAAAACCTTGGCAGGGCCAGAAAACTGTGCCCTAGTCCCAGGCAGACAACCCAGAGAACTCAAGTTCAGAGTTGAAGAGTTCAAATCCAGGGCAGTTCATGAATGTTCCTGGACCCCAAAGAGTAATCCGAGAAATTGTTTGTATCAGCGAAGAATGACTTAACTCTTGGCAAATTCTAGTAGACAGCCTCTCTTCCGATTTCTAGAGGCCTTCCAAAGAAAAGAAACAGTTTAGGTTTAGCTCTGCTCTGTGGCTGACTGGAGACTCCCACCCTCTGTGGTGTAGGGGACCCGTGGGTGAGGTCTCAGCTCCCAGGAACAGCGGGAGGGAACATTCACGGAGTGCAAGCCAGACAGTTTGGTTTCTCTGCCCACGGGGGCCTCTGAGTCGACTTCAGAGACCACCAAAGGGTGGAAGGATCTTCAGTACTGATCCCAGGATCTCAACTCTGAACTGCACCCACCAGTCGACAAGGCTGGTCTCCACCCCAATCCACCCTGTTCCCTCTCCCACCATCTTGCCTTCCCACGTAAGGAGCCAGCTGCCTGGGATGCCCAACCTGCCGTGACTAAACAAACCTATTTCAGCTTTCAATACCCAGGTAAAGTGCTACATCCATCCCGTGGAGACTGCCCTGAACACCACAGTTCAACACAAACTTAAAAACAATTTTTTTTAAGCTTTATTTATTTGGCTATGGTGGGTCTTCTCCAGTTGCACGTGGGCTTTCTCCAGCTGCAGAGAATGGAGCTACTTTTCTCCATGAGCAGGCTTCTCGCTGCAGCGGTTTCCCTTGCTGCAGAGCACAGGCTCCAGGTGCACCAGCGTCAGCAGCCGCAGAGCTCGGCCTCAGGAGTTGTGGCCCATGGGCTTAGTCACTCCGCAACATAAGGGATCTTCCCAGATGAGGGATCAAACTGGTGTTCTTCACACTGCAAGGCTGATTCTTAAACACTGGACCTCCAGGAAAGCCCCCAACACAAACTTTTATTTCTTTACATCAGCCCGCTATACTACTTCTTTTTTTTTAATACTTTATTCTATTTTACAATACTGTATTGATTTTGCCATACATTGACATGAATCAGCATTCATTAATCCAGCAAATCATTTTAAAGCAAGCAGTTCTCAAGGCTGCTGGTCTCATGAACCCTGTAGACTCTTGAGAATGATAGAGGACTCCAAAGAACACTTGTGTTCCATCTATTGGTTTTTACTGTATTAGAAATCAAAACCAGGAAATGTTTAGAATACACATTAATGTATGTGCAAAGAACAATAACAAGCCCAGTCCACGTTAATATCGGGTGATGACATCATCATACATCGTGTGATCTCTGGAAAACTCCACGCGATACTTATGAGAGAATGAGAGGGGAAAAGACAAACAGCTATGGATTATGAAGGTTCTGGGGGAGCCCAGGGCCCCGGGAGCACAGTTTAAGCGTCAGAACACTTAGAGGCACTGAGATCTCCCTCTCCCTCCAGAAGCCTTCTTTTCTTTTATCTGTCATTGCCTTTTTCAGTATTTATATTACAGGTTCTGGTTAGCTAAACAAAAGTAAGTTTTGATCTTATGGATTATGAAGTTTCTGGGGGAGCCCAGGGCCCTGGAAGCACAGTTTAAGCGTCAGAACACTTAGAGGCACTGAGATCTCCCTCTCACTCCAGAAGCCTTCTTATCTTTTATCTATCATTGCTTTTTTGGTGTAACTTTAGTATTTATATTACAGGTTCTGGTTAACATTTTTAAAAATCAAATAGGATAGGAAACGGAAAAAAAGGGACAGGAAGGAAATATTAGTGTGTAAAAATGGATAAAAGTGAGAGTTTTCATTACTTCCCATGAGGCTGTGTATCTGAAATGAATGAGAACCATACAATCAACCAAGAGTAGGACACATGTGTGTATATTCCAGATACTTTGCTATGCATTGTTCTAGATACAGCCAAGACTGCATTCAGACATCGATATATCTATACAGACTGAGATATGAACGGGAATACAGACATGGTGATGAATGTGGGTATGTACTTGTTACCATCAGTGGGTGATGGTAAAATTTTGAAAACTAGTCTACAACAAGACCTCAGTGTAAGGCAGTGTTTAGTAGAGTGTGGGGGCCTTTCCCCGTGGTGGTATGGGAAATGATGTTTTGGTTGCAAACTGCATGTGAGTATGCTATGTAACACTTTATCACATAGTGGGGTTTGCCAGGCAAGAGTACTGGAGTGGGTTGCCATTGCCTTCTCCAAGTGATAGTGTTAATAATCCCTGTCCAGTTATCTTTCAACTATTCTATTACATCCAGGAGAAAGTCTCACTTGAAGGTAAGGATGCACCTAACACAGATGCTCTCATGCATGTGTGTTCAGTTGTGTCCAAGTGTAATCCTACAGAGAGAGGAGCCTGCTGGGCTACAGTCCATGGGGTCACAAAGAGTCCTCTGTCCATGAGATTATCCCAACAAGAATATTGGAGTGGACTGTCATTTCCTCCTTCAGGGGACCTTCCCGACCCAGTGATAGAACCTGCCTCTCCTGTGTCTCCTGCATCTTTAGCTCTGCCCCACCTGGGAAGCCCCACTTTCAACACTAACACATACTCTCCCTTCATAACTGAGGCAGCTTCAGGTTCAGAGTTCTCAGCGCGTCACAGCATCTAACTGAGACTGAACAACATTGCTTTCGTTTCATTAAAAAATAAGTATATGTAAGTACATTGTGCATGTGTGTTCAGTTGTGTCCAAGTGTAATCCTACGGAGAGAGGAGCCTGCTGAGCTACAGTCCATGGGGTCACAAAGAGTCCTCTGTCCATGAGATTATCCCAACAAGAATACTGGAGTGGACTGTCATTTCCTCCTTCAGGGGACCTTCCCAACCCAGGGATAGAACCTGCCTCTCCTGTGTCTCCTGCATCTTTAGCTCTGTCCCACCTGGGAAGCTCCCTTCATAATTGAGGCAGCTTCAGGTTCAGAGTTCTCAGTGCATCACAGCATCTAGCTGAGACTGAACAACATTGTTTTGGTTTCATTAAAAAATAAGTATATGTAAGTACACACACATAAAGTATTAGAGTTACTGTCTGTGTTATAGTAATGCTGGTTTTCCATTCTGAGATGTAACATTTCATATTTAAAGAAATTTATTGCTGTGATAAAATGAGTTGATTTAAATAGCTTTAAGAAAGTAATGTTGCAGGTGGTGTGCGTATCTGGTGAAAAGTGTGAGATGAAGGTGGCTACTGAGTGGCTGAAGTTCCAGAAATACTCACTGACTTGGAAAGAGCACTAGTTAGACATATGTAGGCTCAAATTCTCACTCCACCATTGGCTTTGTGATCCAGCCAGTCTGGGACTCATTATTCCTTTGGGCTTTGGAAGTTTTCCAGGATCAAAGACGTCTGAGGGTGAATTAAGATGCCTTCAGGTGAGAGAAACATCCTTGTAATTAATTCTGTGCTACACTGTGTGCTAAATAAACAATCCATGGGCATTATCTCATTTCAGACTCACAGCTGCCTTGGTACAAGGACACTATTTCTACAGCTGAGAAGAGAAAGGCAGAGGAAGTGCAACGATCTGCCCAAGGTCATACGGCTGGAAAGCTTAGGAGCAGGTACTTGAACTCAGGTCTATCTAGTGCACTATCCACTGGGGTCCTGGAAAACTTGCCCAACATCTTGGACTCAGTTAGAGAAGCAGGACAGGCCATCTGGTCAGGGCCCCCTCTAATCACCCTCCTCTTTCTGCCTCTTCCTCTACAGATGCTACTGAACGTGGTGGGAAAAGTCGAGATCATTTTAATTTCTTCTGCTATAGCCATAATTTATTTTTACTTGCTTTGTAATTTACATTTGGGTGGGAAAAAAAGCAGGCCTTTTATTTTCCCCTAGGTCTAAGAGACTAAGATCAATGAAGTCATTGTTATTGAGTTAAACATTAAGAGGCTGGTTTGTCAATTCAAACTCAAGGTTACATTAAAAAAACATTTAGTTGAATTGAATTTTATGAGGACAAGAATATGCATAAATCTGATAGAAAAGACTTCTTCCCATCCACCCTGCTTATATTTACATTTTTGAAGTCTTCAAGGTCTGACTTACAACAACAGTTTTCACCTTTATTTAGATAATCAACTGTCATGGTTGACTCAAGGCTTTGTGTTTTGAAGGAATTGCATTCATAGTTCAAAGTTTCTATTACAAGTGAACGGCTTCTGATTGGAGGTTTAATTTTATTCAAAATTAAATAAGAGAATTTTGGAATCATCATTGTGATTCCTTTCAACAAACCAATGATCTTAGTTTCAAATGTGAATACCCGCACACCCGGGCATAACTTTTATATCAGGTCATCTTACAGGGGGAGGAGCATTCAGGCACAGGTAATAGCAAGGGCCAAGATCTTGAGATGAGAGTGACCCCCCAGGTTCCAAGGAGAAGCTTCAGGGTCTCCAAGCCAAGGGAATGGGATCAGATGGGATCAGGGAGGTGATGGGAGTCGGGAAGGAGAGACCGTTCAGGGTTTGTGCTCCATGGAAGGACTTTACCCCTCCTGCCCCAGTGCCTCAGTTGTAAAAGAATCCACCTGCCGAGGCAGGAGATTCGGCTTTGATCCCTGGGTCAAGAAGATCCCCTGGAGACGGAAATGGCAACTCACTCCAGTATCCTTGCCAGTCCCACGGACAGAGGGGCCTGACGGGCTATATTCCTTGGGGTCACAAAGAGCTGGACAAGACTGACCACATCCACACCTATTTTCAGGTCAGGACTTTGGCTTTACTCTGAATAGGATGGGAAGCAATTGAAGGGTTCTGTGCAGAGAAACAGGATGTTCTGTCTTAGGTTTCAATAGGACCGCTCAGGAAATGGTAACGATACTAGGTCTTGGAAGGAGGACTAGCTGAGGATTCTATACAATAAGCCGTGTGAGAGATGGTGTTAGCCTGGGTGAGACCAGAAGTTTGTTCGGGCCACGCAGTTTGAAATGGCCACTAGACACACAATAGCAGATGTTGACAAGAGGGCAGGGGACTGAGTCTAGAATGCAGGGGAAAGGCTGGGCTGGGGGAAAAACAGAGGGAGCTGTCATCACGAAGACTCTATTTGGAGCCCAAAAAGTGTTTACCGAATGACTGAAGGCTGTCGAGGGAAGAAGTTTCCATCGAAAAGGAAACTTGAGTGCTAAAAAGCTAGACCATCTCAAGAAACTGGGGAGTGTCCTCAGCCCAGACAGAGAAAGGAGAACCCAGAAAACATCACCCAGCCGGGACCCCAGCCTGAGGGTAGAGGCTGCACAGAGGCACGGATATGGACTGAGGGCTTCTGTCCCCCCAGAATTCTTAGCTTGACATCCTAGTCCCCGGGGTGATGGTATTAGGATGTGGGCCTTTGAGGGTGGGTTGGGATTAGTGCCTTCATAAAGAAGGCCCCACAAATCTCCCTTGCCCTTTCTGCCACGTGAGGTCACGTCAAAAGGGCACTGGCTGTGAACCAGGAAGCCGGTCCTCACCAGACGTGGCGTCTGCTGGCGCCATAATCCTGGAACTGCCCGCCCCCAGGACTGTGAGAAATAAATTTCTGTTGTTTATAAGCTGCCGGGTTCCT
Source organism: Madoqua kirkii (assembly GCA_006408675.1). NCBI lineage: Eukaryota > Metazoa > Chordata > Mammalia > Artiodactyla > Bovidae > Madoqua > Madoqua kirkii. Next base: position 13,676 of record SJYC01088115.1, read on the forward strand.
GGTACTTTGTTAGAGCTGCCCGAACAGACTAACACAGACGCCCAAGCCAGGGCAAACCACGGGGCCTGGTTACAAAATGACGCCAGACGTGTTGTAACTGAATCACAGGCCACTGGCTCTTCTCTGAAGTGTTTTCCCCGGGACTCTGCCTGCTTCTGGCTTTCCCATCCCTCTCGTGGTAATTGTTTAATAGCCACAGATTCCTTCACTCCCGCTCGCACAGCCCTCGACAATGTGACTGCTGCTCTCCCAGCCGGTGGTGGTGGTGGTTTAGTTGCTAAGTCGTGTCCAGCTCTTGCGACCCCATGGACTGTAGCCCACCAGGCTCCTCTGTCCAGGGGCTTTTCCAGAAAGAATACTGGAGTGGGTCATCATTTCCTTCTCCAGGGACTCTGGACCCAGGGATCGAACCCCAGAATCCTGCCTTGCCAGTGGTCTCCTGCACTGCAGGTGGATTCCTTACCGAATGAGCCACCAGGGAGGTGAGGTCTATTTCTCCACCCCTTTGAATCTGAGCTTGACTTCGTGACTTGGTTTAACCAACATGATGTGGGGTTCCAGAGCGTGTTCTTAAGAGACCTTGAAGCTTCTGCCTTCACCTTCTTGGAACCTTGAGACCACCACGTAAGGTGGTGTGTCTAAACCTCCTGGGGGATGAGACCCTCTGTGGAAGAGGGCCAAGGTATCCCAGACAACAGCCAGCGAGACAGAGGAGGGAGTCTATTTGCAGCCCTTTTGGCTTCAGCATATCTCTCAGCTCTGCAGACACATTGGTGAGCCCTGGCCAATCAGGAGAGAGACTGCTCATCCAAGCAGAACCACAGGATGTCACATCCAGAGCCACCCAGCCTATCAGAGCAAAATCTGTGTTCCCAACGACTTTGCCTGCATTTTCTCCTTCTATGAGTACACACTCCCCCGAGCTACAGTGAAACAGGATAAGAAGAAAGTATCTGAAAAATGTCTTTTAAGCGGCTCCACCGTCCCCGTCTCTCTTCCTGACTCGCAGCCCTGCTCCCAGGTCATCCTGGGAAAACTCAAAATGTCTAAGATGATAAAGGTTTCCAAACTTCCCCAGCCGACAGGACTTTGATCTCAGTGTTTCCCACATTTTGCAATGATTTGCCTTTTGAGACACCCCAAATTCTCTTGCCTGACAAGCTAGCAAGAGCCAGACCACCTCTCAGGAGGGCTGATGTTAGCCCCAGAAAAGAAAACACCACTATGTATTTCGCAAATACCATTCAAATTCAAATGTCCCAATTTTTGTTTCAGTTATTTAAATAATCCAGTCAATTAACTTCTTAATTTGAATTTTTTATCATTAGAGTAACTCTCCACCCCTCAGAGGAAAAAAAAAAAAACCCACATCTTTAATCCATTTGCTTCTATCACCCATGCATTGCATTTGTAAGGGGAACAATATAGTTACAGTTCCATGGTTTCCTTTTTTTGTTATTTTTTAGCTGCTAAGGGACTCAGGGAAGCCCGGTTTCCTTTTTTTACACTTGATAGAATATTGTATGGGCTTCCCTGGTGGCTCAGACAGTAAAGAATCTGCCTATAATGCAGGAGACCTGGGTTCAATCCCTGGGTCGGAAAGATCCCCTGGAGAAGGGAATACCCGCTCCAATATTCTTGCCTGGAAAATTTTATGGACTGAGGAGCTTGGTGGGCTACAGTCTCTGGAGTTGCAAAGAGTTGGATACAACTGAGTGACTAACACTCACTTCCCAGGGATCAGCAAACTTTCCTCTGTAAAGGGCCTAATAAATCTTTTAGGCTTTGCAGACCAGATAGTCTCTGTTGCAACGACTTGAGTCTGCCACTGTGATCACAAAAGCAGTCACAAGCAATCCATCAGGGAATGGGTGTGGCCGTGTTCCAATCGCAAAAACGGGTGGCCTGAGGGCCACAGTGTGCAGACTTCCTGTATATGCTTTTAAGCATGCGATGCAACGGCATGGTAAGGGGCTAAGGCTGAGTTTAGTATCAAACCTGTGTTTCAGTTTGAATTGTTCCAATACAAGTTATAGAAATCTGATTGCACAAATCATATAACCTCTCTCTGCCCCAATTTCTTCATCTGTATAATGGGAACAGGATGACTAGATCCCATGTCAACAGTATTAAATGGCTAAAGTGGGTCACTCACTCAGCCCCTTCACTGGACGTGGCAGCACCTGCAGAAACAGTAGCTGCTGTGATGACTTGTTACCTTGCGCCAGGCTTTTTGTCTGTCTCCATCTGTCTGCACGTTAGTCCGTTGAGTAAATATACTTTAATCTTTTTCATTATTTCTCCCAGACTGTCTACTTTAAAAATCATTCAACGCCTTTGAAGAGTGGAGGATGAAGGGGAGAAACTGATTTGAATTGGGGACCACATGTCTGAGTAACTCTGTGTGTTTGAGTGACGGATGGTGGTGTTTAAAGACACCATCAACAGTGAAACATTAGTGCTCAGGAAGACTTTTCTTCCCCTCCCCCATCAAGGAGATGTCTACTAAAAAACATGACTGCGTTACAGAATTCTTTGGGCTTGAGTTGGGTTAGATAGGCTCGTCACTGAAAGTAAGAGAAACTTAAATTCATGATGGTCCAGGGAAGTCCTTCAGTGGGGTTCTTATAAACCAAACAAAGGAATTTGTTGTAAGGAATCAGGGATGTTCTATGGATTCCAAAGCCCAAACATGCAGGCCACATCAGCAATACAAGATAAGAATGGAAAGATATTGGGGCCAAGATAAGGGCATCTCTTCCTCTGGGGCAATATGGTATCTTCTCCCTGCAATGACTGCAGAAAAAAGTACACCTGGATAGTGTCCTTTAAATCTCGTTCTATGTGCAGCCTCCTTCATTGGATCCAAGACTACAGAGTTATTATTATCAGGTGGGGGCAAGGAATGACAGAGAATAAGAGAAAAGAAGGTATCTGTGTCTTCACTTTCCACCATGGTTTTGGGCCAGGAGACCTACATCAGACAGCTTAGGGGGAGCCTGAGATAAGAGGGGCTCCTGCCTCAATTTTTCATGTAAGACTGAAAATGGATCCTCTCTCTGGCTTCCTCTGGCTGACTTGTCTACACCTAGGGATGTCACATTGGGAGTGAACTTGGAGCAGCAAGTTGGTGAGGTCAAGGACTGCCTTGGCTTTCTGTTTGCCCTGCTATTCTTGGTTCCTGACATAAGTAAGGGTGAGACCTGGCATTCCCTGTGGCTTGTAAGTTGGGACTCAGAAGGCAGCTAAGTCAAAATTTAGCACATGGATCATGGTACCTGGGGTGGTGAAGGCAGCATGGCTCACTGCAGAGGCTGAGATGGAAGGTGGACTGCCTGGGCATGATAAAATTATGGGGGCATTGTTCACGGTGGGAGATGGGAAAAAGGGAGGCACCGCAGCCATTGCAGGGGAGAGCATTGGCTCAAAGAGCCCCAAGGTGAAGGAGAAAACAAGTTAATAGTGAGGTTCTGGCCGAGTTGAGGAAAAACAGATATCCTGTTCCATCAGCCATCAGCTTTCACTGTGGAGGCCCTGGGACCTCCAGGGATCCAAAGAGTCCCAACAGCAGGCTGCAGATGCAAGGACATCTTCCCTTTGGACCACCTGCACTCACACTGCCTCTGAGCACCTGGAGATCATCTCAGCAGGACAGAAACAGGGGACCTGGGAGTAAAATAGTACAATTTAAATATATGTAATAGAAAAACAAAATTTGTTAATGTCCCTCACACCTCAACAGTAGAGGTCTTCCTCTATTTGAAGATCAGTTTTCAGGGACTTGGAAAAGCGAAATGGTTGATGGGAACATAAAGATTTATCTAGCATTTCCATGTTTGTATTGAACATTGATAGAACTGAGTGGAGGCAGACAGAGGTGGGAGTGAGGATCGGGTGTGAGCAGAATGGGGAGACCGTTGCACTGTTGACAGAAATATGGAAATTCACAAGAATCATTCATTGTAAAAATTACAAGGTGTATTCCACCCATTATGGGTGCTGAGCTTAGTCTCTTAATCATGTCTGACTCTTTGCGACCCCATAGACTGTAGCCTGCCAGGCTGCGCTGTCCATGGGGATTCTCCAGGCAAGAATGCTAGAGTGGGTTGCCATGCCTTCCTCCAGGGGATCTTCCCCACCTAGGTCTCCCATATTGCAGGCGGATTCTTTACTGTCTGAGCATCAGGGAGGCCCATCCATGATCGTTATTACAAGCACACTGGTCTTGTTTAGTTGCTAAGTCATGTCCAACTCTCTTGCAAGCCCATGAACTGTAGCCTACCAGGCTCCTCTGTGTGTGGGATTTCCCAGGCAAGAATACTAGAGTGGGTTGTTATTTCCTTTTCCAGGTAATCTTCCCGACCCAGGGATGGAACCCATGTCTCCTGCATTGCAGGCGGGTTCTTTACCACTGAGCCACCAGGGAAACCCCATTTCAAGCAAAGGATTAGGTAATAAAGAAAACAAAATATTAAAAAAAAAAAAGAAAGAAGGGACCTGAGTAGCTCAACAGCTGAGCATTACCTAGAAGTATTTGAATCACTAGATTAGACTCTTTTTTATAAGATAGCTTCTAAAATTTTTTTCTTTAATGTAATATTTAAGAGGTCAGCAAAGTTTTTCTATAAAGGGCTACAGTAGAAATATTTCTTTTTTTCCCAAGTTATACAGTCTCCACCATGAATACTCCATTCTGCTGTTGTATGCAGCAAACAGCCTTAGGCAGTTGTAAACAAATGGACATGGCCACGTTCCAACAAGACTTTATGGACACTGAAATTTGAATTTCATATAATTTTCAAGGGTCAAATGAAATAGTCTTTTCATTTTTTTTTAACCATTTCAAAACCACAAAAACCATACCTAGCTTGAAGGTCTTACAGAAACCACAAAAAGTTATATATAAAATATGTTATAAAACACAAGAATAAATAAAAAAAACCTGTGAACTTGGCATCTAACTTAACTCTCAAAATATTACTCACACCATCGACTCTCTACTCCCTTCTCCCATCACGCTGCCTCCCTCTACCCTGCCCTAAGGGGACCACATTCTCAGTTTTGTGTTTACCTTCCAGTTTTTCCTTTCACAGTTTTATCAAATATGTATGTTTCCCTAAGCAACATGTGTAAAAACTTCGCTTGTGGGGGAGCTTTCTAAAAATAATATTATATTGTCTATAATTTCAAGGGACTGGCTTTTAGATGTGACATTTTATTGCTAAGATTTATCCATGTTGTTCCATGCAGCTGTGGCTCCCTGATTCTCACTACACCAGGGGTCCCCGACCTCTGCGCTCTATTGCCTGATGACCTGAGCTGGAGTTGATGTAATAATAACAGAAATCAAGTGCACAGTAAATGGAATGCGCTTGAATCATCCTAAAAACATCTCGTCTGCGGAAAAATTGTCTTCCACAAAACTGGTCCCTGGTGCCAAAAAGATTGGGGACCACTGCACTAAATAACATTTTAACCAAATAGAGATGAGAGTAGGTTTCTTTCCATGGAAGAGGGTTCATGAGAAACCAGTCAATCAGAAAATAAAATCCACCACCTAAACGTGTCAGCACTGTTTCCTCCTTCACTCACTGCTATTTTTCCTTTCCAGCAGGCATGTGAGCAAACATGGCCACCTCCAAACCACCAGCTCCTATACCCTCACTCCTGACCTTTGTGGAGGAGGCTGCCCTGTATGTTGAGGGATGTTTAGCAGCACCCCTGGCCTCCACCCACTAGATGGCAGTAGCAAGTTGTGACAACCAAAAAATGCATCCAGGCAATGCCATAGAGGACAGTGTCAATCCAGGTGAGACCTGCTGCACAGCGCGCGCACAAGGACTTGTTTTAAACTTGAGTAGTAGCAGAGACCCACGCAGTGTTTGAGTGTCACATGTTCTAATTCTCCGGAGGACAAATCTGACTGTCCAGCCTGAAACTGGAGGGGCAACAGGGGCCAAAGATGGCACGGGGGCTGGGAGGAGTCACATGGTAAACACTTGGCCTCGGCGACTTGGCCACAGGTCATTAGGGGCTCTTCTCCATGAATAGGATCGTGGGCTGGGTTAGATGACCTCTAAGGTGTGGATTACACCAGTTCATTTTATCAGTAAGTATTCAATCTTGTATTTTGCCGACGGAATTTAATGCAGGGAGTTGATTATGAAGGTGTTGGAAGGGCTGGAGGAATGAGATGGAGGATGTGAGGTTACCGGAGTCCACAGGCGTGGTGCCTCTGAGTCTGCTGCTAATGGGAACGAGCTGCCTGGGTGGGGTCAGAAGCCGCATGTCACTCTGCCGTCTCTGTCACCGGTCAAAGGAATCACCAGGAGCAGGGGAAATGGCCCCTTCCCTCTCCCACCTTCCATTAACTCCACGGTGCCACCAGAACCACAGGAAGCCAGCTAACAAGGCGGGTGGGAAGTGTAGTTTGCAGCTTTTCAGTCCTTGCAGTGAAGGAGAAAGGAGAGTGCGGGCACATGGAGCTGGGAGTCAACCTACTTTGCCTGCTCATGCTGCCCAGCCTGCCCCAACCAGGGATCAAACCCACGCCTCCTGCACTGGAAGTGCGGAGTCTTAGCCCCTGGACCTCCAGGAAGGTCCCGAATTCCTAGGAATTCTTGGAGCTGTTGTTTATTTCATTCTTAGGAATTACTGCAAATCTTTGATGTGCTCAGTTCAGTTCAGTTCAGTCGCTCAGTCGTGTCCGACCCTTTGCAACTCCATGATGTGCTCACATGCTCATAAATAATGCAAAATAGAAGTCTCTTGGGCTCCCTGGCGGCTCAGTGGTGAAAAATCCGCCTGCAATGCAGGAGCTGCAGGAGATATGGGTTCTATCCCTGATCTAGGAGGAGGAGGGCATGGCAACCCATGGTTTTATCCCTGGGTCAGGGATAGATCCCCTGGAAGAGGGCATGGCAACCCATTCCAGTATTCTTGCTTGGAGAATCTCATGGACAGAGCCTAGAGGAGCCTGGAGTCCATGGGCTCGCAAGGAGTCGGACACGACTTAGCAGGAGGCCCTTAGGGTTCCATATGTATGTATGTATATATGTGGCCAGGCATAGGTGCTGTTCGACCTTCATAGTGTGATCACATCTACCCTAATTAAGTGGACAAATTTGGAGATGAGTGGATTGGTTCCCAAGGAGGCTGAAATGCTATTACCAGAAGAGGGAATCATGCTGGGTCAGCCAAAAAAATTTTTTAAATAACTTATTCTGAGAGAAGGCAGAAGCAAAGGAGAGTTCCAGGCAGAGGCTGTGAAGATCAAAGAAAACCTGTGATGCTTCAGAGGACCTCAAGGAATGCTCAGGACTCAAGGTCCTCCATCCGAGCTGGCAACGTGAGAGATGAGTCTGGGAGGCCAGGCCACAGGGCGTCTCAGCCACCTGAGGGTTTCGCCTTGATCCCAGAGGCAGTGAGAAGCCACCGCAGGACTGAAGAAGGAGACTGAGGATTCTGAACTGCCTTCACATTTGATGAGTTAACAGTTTGGCAGAGAGCGGGTTGAGAGGGAAGAAGCACTGCTCTCAAGATCAGATCTTGAAAACAACCCTATTAAAGCAATTGGGCAATCACGTTTTCCAGCGGAACCCGTGTGGGTGACATGTGTTTCTCCAATGGGTATAACCAGCTGGAGATGCTTTTCCAGGGCAAGATGGCCCTCTGACCCTCATGCTGTTTGCTGTGATTCACTCAAGTGATTTCACTCCTCAGCTGAAAGAAGAGGGTGCTTGTACAGGGGCTACAGCACGCCCTGCCCTGCAACTTTAAAAAGGTGCTTCTTATAGCAAACAGCGCAGGTGCTTCCAGCAAATGGTTGGAGTTAACCCTTCAGCAGCCTCAGTCATCGCCCTGCAGGTGGGCCATGACCATCCTCCACGGAGGACAAATCCCACCTTTGAAACAACCAGATGGGGCAAGTTCCGCTCCTGAGACAGTGTCTGCATGTCTGGTTCTACGCGTAGTTAAATTACATGGAAAGTGCAACTGGGTTTGTCCCCGGTTTTCCCATTAGGGATAATATAAATTGGAGGCGGAAGTTAATTGAGTTCCGAGTGGACTGTGTAATGTCGGGGAACTGGGACTCTGGCAAGTGGTCGTGTGTAACATGTGTTCTTGGGGGTAGCATGTTCACACGACCTCCCTAGGGGAGGAGAAGTTTTCTTTCACCAGGAGTGCAACCTTCAGAAAACAGGCTTCTGGAGTTCCAAAGGGGCTTTCACCTACATTACAGGATAAAGGTCTCATTTTGCTTAGAGAGACTTTCTTGCAATGGGGCATGTTCATGATATTCAAGAAAAGGTAATAAAAACCTCCTGCCTTTCAACAAGAGTCATAAAGTCCAAGTGGTTAAGAGCTGGGACCCTGGAGCCAGACTGCCAGAACACTCACAAGTTGGGAGACGTGGCACTGATCACTTAACCCTTGGGGCCTCGATTTTCTTATCTGTAAAATGGAGTAGTCAATTGCACCTCCCCTATAACACCACAATGAGGATTAAACAAGTTAATCTCTGTAGTGCTTAGAGCATTGGCTGGCTATTTAATTGTTTGCTGTTAGTAATGAGCATTTCTGTGCTAGGACATGGCACCGAGTTCTTTACATGTCTTGTTTCATTATTTTAAAAAAACATGAGAAAAAGTCTTCATGAAAACAAAAGTGGGTTTGCGTGCAAGTTAGGTTGCTTCAGTCATGTCTGACTCTTTGTGACCCAGTGAACTCTAGCCCACCAGGCTCCTCTGTCCATGGAATTCTCCAGTCAAGAATACTAGCGTAGGTTGCCGTGTCCTCCTCCAGGGGATCTTATGAACCTAGGAATTGAATCCCGCATCTCTTGCGTCTCCTGCATGGCAGGTGGGTTCCTTACCACTAGTGCCACCTGAAAATCCCCAAAATGAGTTTACCTTGAGGCTATTAAAGTTAAAAGAAGACCTCTGGGAAAGCTCCTGACAGCATGTATGGTAACATTGGCAAAAGTCAGACCTGCTTATGCCCTTATTCTCAAAAAGGACCCCCCAAAGTTATATAATCCTCCGGCTCCAGAACACCACTTCCTTCCCTGGAGGCAGGGAGTCTTATTCCCATTGCACAGAGAAGAAAACAGGTTCAGAGAGCTAAGACAACTTGTCCAAAGTCGCCAGAGAGGAGGGGAGCTGAGATGCCAGCCCAAGTCTATCCGGTGTCTGTGGGACCCCACTGCCTGCTCTGGGAGCAGACAGACAGCTGCAGGTCCCCGCCAGCCAGAACCTCCTGCTTCTCATCTCTCCTACCTGAGTCCTGCCCAAGTGGCCATCGAGAGCTTAGCTTCCATAAGCACAGTTTAACACAAACGCTTTCTGGATGAATGAAGGAGTGATTTTTAACCTCCCCTTCCAGATTCAGCCCAAGGGCCGTGCCTTCCCTTCCCCCACTGCGTGTATCTCAGGGACCCCAGCACTGTTGTTGATCAGGTGGGACCCCATCCCTGGCCTAGGAGAGGGCACAGGAGTAACCCAAGCTAGGACAACAGGGGGCCTCCTCTCTGGAATGTGAGCTCAGAGTAACTAAAAGACACAGGGGAATTAATTCCTGCCTCCTACAGCGTCCTTGGTCCTTCCCGTTCCTGTCCCCTGTTCCGAAGCCTTTCCAAAAATTCCATGACCTCCTGATAGCCTCACCGTAAAGTCTCTTTCACTCAAGGTTGCTGAGAGGAGGGTGCTAAGATTCACAATCAAGAGCTGCAGTCAAAATTAATTAATTATGAATTTAGGGGAAGGGGGAACAAAATTTGCCCTGTAACAACTGGTTTTATAATTTTTGTATTAAGTTTTAGCTATACATCTTTGCATTATTTTTTAAATTGCTTTACAGGGTATATTCTCAACTTTTCATAGTCCCCCTACAGTTAGGCTTATATCACTTCATGTAAAAGGTAGAAATACTATAAGTTTATAGATCCACATTCTCCCATCTTTTCTGTTATAGCTGTTATCTGTATTAAGTCGACATACATTATAAACCCAAGATAACGCTATAGTATAGCCTATGTTTAAACATAGATATGTATTATAAAGAAATTAGAAGGGAAAAAGTGCAAACATAGAATTTGGTATTCATCCAACTATTTAACATTTGTAATGGTCTTCATTCTTTTCTGAAGCATGAGATTTCCCTTTGGTAGCATTTCCCTTTCGCCTGAAGAAAGTTCATTAACACTTTTTGCAGGCAGAACCACTGCCAAAGCAAATTCTTTTAGTTTTCTTTCATCTGATAATATCCTTCATTCTTGATGAATGTGGAATATCTTCATATTGGATATGGAATTCCGGGGTGACATTTTTTTTTTCTTTCTTTCATCATGTTACTCATATGGCTTCACCCTTCTGTGCTCTGTGTTTTCCCATGGAGTGTCAAACATTAATCGAATCTGTGCCCATATCTGTCAGATGTTGTCTTTCTCTCGCTGCTTTCACGATGTGCTCTTCAGCCCGACTTCAGCACCCCCTTTCTCATCTCTGTTCTTCTTGGTGTTCACTGAGCATCCTGAATGGGTGAGTTCATGTCTCTCATCAAATCTGTGGCATTTCCAGCGCTGCTCGCTTAGTCGCTCAGTCGTGTCTGACTCTTTGTGGCCCCGTGGACTGCAGCCCCCCAGGCTCCTCTGTCCATGGGAATTCTCCAGGCATGGATACTGGAGTGGATTGCCATGTCCTCCTCCAGGGGATCTTCCCAACCCAGGGATCAAACCCAGGTCTCTCACACTGCAGGCAGATTCTTTACTGTCTGAGCCACCAGGGAAGCCCATTTTTAGCATTATTTCTTCAGTATTTTTCCTTATCTCACTCTTGTTCTTCTCTCCTTTTCTCTGTCTCTCCTACTCAATCAGTTTCAAAGCGGGGTCTGAATCACCTGCAGGATGAGAGGTGGGGAAGGCTTGTACAAAATGCAGATTGTTGGTTCCTACCCCAGGCCTATTGAATCAGTCTCTGAGACTGAGACCCAGAGAAATAAGGATAAGTGCCCCAGGTGATGTTTATTTATGCACAAAGTCTAAGAATGGCCGCATAGCATTTTCTAGGCTTCAAGGGCTGGACCATGTCTCATTCATCTGTGAGATGTTCCTTGCTTGTCCTGTTGTGCCTAATACCATGCCTTGTACCTCGAAGGTACTCAATATACAGGTTGACTTACATGTGATATTTGTAGAGATGTGTGTGATGGCTTATTCTTCAAAATTCAAAAGACGTTTCTTATATCACTCCTTACCTCATCTTAAAGTTGAGGTGGTCATAGTTCTACTGGGTTGATCAGAATTCTGTTGGTGTCCAGTTACAGAAACATAACCCTAACTGACTTAAACCGAGCAAAGGAATTTGTTAGCCCAGGCAGCTGAAAGTCCAATGGTTGCATCAGCATCATTCATGGCTGAACCCAGGGCACTAGCAACACGTTACTAGTCCCTTTTCTCTCCTTTAGGTTGGTTTGTTTATAGGCAGGTCTTTTCTCACTTTAAGACAAACACTGTTGTCAAGGTTTGGGCTCCTATGATCCTCACTTGTGAAAGTAAATGGAGCAACATTTCCCAGACATCTCCAAACAAAAGCCTGACTTAAGTCAGGTACCTGCTTTTGAACCAATCACAATAGCTAGGAGATGGATGACTCTAATTGGCTCTTGTGAGTCACATGGTCAGCCCTAAAGTAGGAGGGGCAGGGCCATGAAATTGATGGCTCTTGGATGGGAAGAAGGAAAGGATGCTGAGCACACAAAGTAACAGATGTCCCCTACCACAGTTTCCAGATAATGGATGTGAATTCCTGTCAATGCCTTTCACCTGAGAAACTTTAGAATCACAGTTGTGAAATGGGCCCCCTTCTTATTCCAGGGAGGTTACAGCAAATTCCATAAACCAGTCATTCCCAATCTTGGCTGTAAATCAACATCCTCTTGGTATGCTTCCTAAAAATACAAATGCTTAGACCCCTCTCCAGACCTAAAGAAGCAGAATCCCAGGGGTTGTGACCAGGGAGGGCATATAGTAATTGACATATAGAAGGGTAATGTTTTTTCCCAGCCAGCATATATTCCCCTTTCCTCTAGAAACTCCAGGTCTCCTTCTGAAACCACATTCTCCAAGCTTCAATCTATGCAGCTGCTGGAGGGGATGACACAGCCCCAGTACTGAGAGTGAGCACAGACCTGGACCTGGTCAACCAGAGAACTTGATCTCTCTGTCCACAGATTGGTTCAAGGGCAGGCACTGAATGCAACCTGAGCTTGTGAACCTTAGTCCCAGAATTTTATTGGAAATCTTGTAAACCAGAAGTCCTCTCTTTCCACTGGGAGCACTAATGTGAGGGTGATGGAAACCTGCAGTGGTCAGGGTCTACCACCTGGTGAAGACCCACTGGAGAGTGAAGACTTCAGTAGGCAAAATGGAGCTGGAAAGGGGAAAAGAGGCGTCTATAGATTCTTTTCTTAAATGTTTATTTAATTTATTAGGCTGTGACAAGTCTTAGTTGCAGCACGCGACTCTTTAGTTGGGGCATGCCAACTTTTAGTTGCAGCATGGGAGATCTAGTTCCCCGCCCAGGGATTGAACCCAGGCCCCCTGCATTGGGAGTGCAGAGTTGTAGCCACTGGACACCAGGGAAGTCCTGATTCTAGAGGTTCTTAAGGGAGCAGCCCAAGAATGAACCCATATGCAGAAGACCCAGAGGGCCGAGAAAATCAAAGAGAAATGAGGCCATAGTCCTGAAGCATGCATCTGTAGCCTGCCCTGTCCTGAGATTTGCAGTTAGGAGAGCCTCTGACCTCCCTTTAGAGCAAAGACAGTTCAAGTTGTGGTTTTTTGTTACCTGGTGGTTCAGAGGGTAAAGCATCTCCCTGCAACATAGGAGACCCAAGTTTGATCCCTGGATCAGGAAGATCTCCTGGAGAACAAAATGGCAACCCACTCCACTATTCTTGCCTGGAGAATCCCATGGACAGAGGAGCCTGGTAGGCTAGAGTTAACTGGGTGGCAAAGAGCCGGACACGACTGAGCAACTTCACTCGCTCAAACAGAATATGCCCGAAGTCCTTCATTCATGTTCCAGAGCTTAATCATTCATTCAACAGTCATTTATTGAGCATCTACTGTGTCTTAGCACTATCGTAGATGCTGGGAACACAGCAGTAATCCAGATACACAAACTCGCTGGCCTCATGGAGATTCCAGCTAGGAAGGTTGACAGGCCATCAATAATACCTATTTGCATATATACATAAAGTATCACTAAAAATAGCATATGAGAGGGAGAGAAAGAAAGCAGGGAAGGAGGATAAACCGTGGCAGGTTTCCGGGCAGAGGAGGGTCATGGGTTTTGTGGCCTTAGGCAAGTGGTTTCAGCTCTGTGAGCTTCATTTGCTTAATGTATAAAATAAGAGTGAATCCCATTCGGTAAACATCATAAGTAATAATTGTTTCAGGCAAGATCTACCCACAAATGCTAAAATCAGTGGGCAAAAGTTAACAGAGAGACAGGATACTCACAGAGCATGAAAGTATCACCTCCAGGATATTTATTAATTACCAAAGGAAATCTTAGAACTTTACAGCAGAGAAAATCAACAGGCACAACCTTGACCAAGTGATCAAGGTTAGCATCATTAACAATAAGACACAGAGAAATCGTGTAACCCCTGATAAGATGCCATGAGACTGCAACATCACTTTTGCACTGTTCTTGCCAAAGATTCATAAGCTCAACCTAATCCGAGAAAACACCAGACTAACCCAAATGAAAAGACATAACTCACCACTAGTCATCAATCAGAGGCCATGAAAAATCAACGAAGGTGGAGAAATTGTCACAGACTGGAGGAGACTAAGAGACAATTCATCCAAATGCTATGTGGATTCTTAGAGTGGATTTGGCAACAGAAAAAGGATGTGAGTGCGAAAAACTGGTGAAACTTGAATAAGGTCTCAGTTGAGTTAACAGAATTGCTCCAGTGTGAATTTCCTGGGGTTGGAGATTGATGCTTGTACAATGGTAGGTAACTTGCTAACACTGAGGGCAGCCAGATAAAGGGTATATGGGAAATCTCTGTACTATTTCTGCAGTTTTTGCCGAAAGTCCAAGATTACCGCAAAATTGAAAATTAGGGCGAGTTAGTTCTTATCATAGAGATGTTATGTGGATTGAACACACATGAAGCCCCAGTGCAGTGCTGGAGAAGCATCCTCTAAGTGCGGATGACTGACTGCCAGCCCCTTTCCATCTGTTATCAAACACTTGCTCACATAGCACCAGCCTGTTCATCGCTGCCTGGTGGCTTTTGCTGTCTCTTTCCCTCAGCAGTGACTTCTCTGCTTGGGACTGAGTAAACAGGACTCCTCAGATCAGTCCTAAAAATCAAGAGTTTAACCAAGAGCAAACTGTGACTCTGGCTGCCTGTATCACTCCAATTATGAAGTAGAAACCTGAAGCTCCCGAGTGCTAGGTGCAGTACGTTAACAAACAATCCCAGCCCTGCCTCCCCCAGAAGCAGATGGTATAATTTATTTGCACAGGTCTACGAGGAGTAAGAAGAAAGCATCCACTCCCAGACAGACCTGCCGAAGTCTTGAAGGCAAAGGTGCGGTTTCACCCTATGTCACGTTCTACCCTAAACCAGTGTTTTCCAAACTTCTGATCAGGTAAAACATTTTGAAACTTCTCCCCCAATATTGATATATTTACTCATAAATCATATACATATTCTACTCTATTAGCATATTCTCTGAATGGGGAAACAGATGCAAGAAAAAGTGTAAGAAGAAGTGATAAAGAATATTTTGGAAACAATGATTCAATGACATCAGAAAATCTTTTTACTCTCATTAAACCATTATTACTGTTTGAATGTTGAAAACAATGTGACTCAATAGCCTTCATTCTTTTTAAATTCTTGGCTTATAATCATATGGTAGATTTTCTAATCAATTATTGATTTTAATGGCTGTCATAAATGGAAAATAACTTCATAAAGATGCGTCTTCCAACTGGAAGAAGGCTTTCACTTGCTGTAGTTGCTTTCTAAAATGCTTTCCAGCCTTTCCATCCCAGACACCAGTTTTGCAAAATTTTGGTTGAAATCTGTCTGCTTCCTTCTGTCTTCCCTGAGGTTAAGCTATTGTTCTTGAAAATGGATTCAAGAGTATTGAATTTTTATGCTTTTAACCCATGAGTTTAAAATCCCCTGACATGTTAGGTGGAGATGATTTTTTTCACAGTTTACTCATCATTTATTTGTTTACGGCTGTGCTGGGTCTTCATTGCGGCAGGCAGGCTTCCTCTAGTTGTGGCGAGTGGAGGCTCTTCTCGGGTTGTGCTGCGTGGACTTATTGCGATGGCTCTCTTGTGGAGTACGGGCTCCAGGCATGCGGGCTTTGCTGAGTGTAGCACACAGGCTCAGTTGCTGCAGCACAGGAGCTGGAGGATTCTAGAGCAAGGGCTCAGTAGTTGTGGCATGTGGGCCCACGGGATCCTCCCGGACCAGGGATCAAACCTGAGACCCCTGCCTGGCAGGTGGACTCCCAACCGCTGCACCATCAGAGAAGCCCTAGGTTGTTTTGCTTCGTTATACACAATGGGATGATTTTAAATTATATTAGAGAATGCCATTTCCAAGTCTTTACATTGTATACAGTTTTGAGCATCTATATAGGTAATTTGCATAATGTTGAACCATGTAAAAATATCAACAGTAATCCCTAAACAAGAATCTTTCCAAGCATTTGTTTTCAAAATAATCTCTCTGTAGTCCAGTTTTCTTTTGAAAAGCAATCCTTTTCTCTCTCGTTTGTAAGTGCCACCTTCACCCTGAAGGCCCTGAATAAGTGTGTGGCTGACCCAATGCCTGGAGTAGGAGGAAAATGAACTCTGCCCTCTTCCTCTGCTTGCATGATTCTCGCCATCTTCTCCCCAAGGCATCTCTTCAGCCACTTGGCCATTGCCTTTTGGGAAAGGTTGGTTCAATTACAACTAGAGTGGCCACAGAGCCCCCATCTGGTCCTCCTCCAGCTGTGTCCTCTCCCTGGGAGAGGAGTCAGTGAAGTGAAGGGGATGCGCCCACCCAGAATCCACACACCATCTCCCTGACCACCACTCTGGACCCTAGAATTTCCTTCCTGGGCTGTTTGAGCTTCCTCCCCAGGGCCATCGTCCCACAAGCAGATTGCATCAGCAAGGTCCACATGTTGCAGCCCCAGAGAAAGCCAAGCACAGGGGTCAGGACAGAGCTGGCACATAGGCACTGGCATGTGCCAACGTGTGCATGGAGCTCCTCATAGTAGAAGGATTTAGAGGTAGAAGGAAAAGGGAGGTAGGCTATAGGCTAGGTGAAATTCCAGCCAGAACATGGCGAAGTTCAAGAATTCTAAATCTGAACCTGGCAATCCAAGTCGTATGACAGTATATTTGTGAAAGAAGGAGACTTGATAAAGCTTTCTTTAACATTTGAATATTTAGACATATGGTAAGTGGGCCCCTATTTGTACAATTGCCCTGGGTCCCACAGATTGATAAGGGCAGTTGATCAGGGCAAATTGGTATCATTCAGCTGCCTCTTCTACATGGGCAGCCACTTCAAAGGCCATTCAGTGAGATTCTTCATCAAATGCCATCGTTATCTGGTGCTCTCTCTTGAGCTCTTATTGCCAGCGGGCCCTAGGAGGCTGCCAGCCTGCAACAGGACAGGCTGTTCTCCCAGCCTGAGACCACAGTGTCCATCATTAATGGCAGACTGGCATGAATCTGAAAGTCTGAACCTACCAATATGAGATGATTCACCGTGGGAGACTGGGAAAGAGAAAAGTTTTCAATTCCACCCCAGACCTAAAAACCCATTTCAAGGGCTGCTGTAATCAACTCCACTGTCAATGTGAAAGATATTCCAAAAAATATAGAGTGAAATGAACAGTTGTCCAAGAATGGAGAGAGCGCACAAATAATTTCTAGTAGCGTTTGTTAATTTCTAAGTGAAACTGAAAGTTGCTCAGTTCTGTCTGACTCTTTCCAACCCCATGGACTGTATATATAGGCCATGGAATTTTCTGGGCCAGAATATTGGAGTGGGTAGCCTTTCCCTTCTCCAGGGGATCTTCCAAATCCAGGGATCAAACCCAGGTCTCTCTGCAAACCAGCTGAGCCACAAGGAAGTCCCTAATGTCTAAGTAGTGTTAGTTAATCGACGTACCTTCAACTCATGACAGAGGTAAGTGAATGAATGAAAGTGTGTTGCTTCCAGCCTCTCACCTTCGGAAAATCCAGTTCTTCTCTCTGCAGTTCTCACATCACTAAGGGACCCAAGACTATCTAACCTACAGTCTGAGGGGGCATCACTGCCAACAGGAATATTCAGTATTCGTAGAGCTAAATGCCTTTCTTATTATTTTAGATAAAAATTATACTTAGAAATAGTTCTTCTGTTGTCCTCTTCAATTCCAACGGTTAATCTGACCTACTTCACATTGGAGACCCTGCCATACTTAGATCATGAATTCCAATTAGAGAAGTTAAAAGCCTTAGAGCAGGTTATCTGCTGAAACGAATGCCAGGCAGCTAAGGCTTCTCCAAATTAAAAGGAGAAAATTTGGTAACACATTTTAGTTACCTCATTGGAGAGAAAGTTCAAGAATTTTACCTCCTGCTAATGAATATGGAGAAGGGAACAGGGCTCCAGCAGAAAGAGGAATTACTGAGAAGTCAGAAGACCAGCACCTAGTTCAGCCCCTACTCAGCCATGTGATTGGAAGCCTCAGTTTCCCCATTTGTAAAATCAGAGGGTCAGCCTTGATGCTTGCAAGTTGAAAAGCTTAGATATGCATCAAATTAAGGGCTGCAAGTTCAAATGATTGTCGGGGCCAAGGAGAAAAGACACAGAAATGAAGAAGTCCAGGAGGGACAGGACAGGGAGTGGTGAAACGCACGGTGAACAGAAGAGAAAGACCACGAGTCAGCTCCATCAGCTGCCCCCATTTAGGCAGGATTAGAAGCTGATTATTGACGGATGTTCCAATCATTCTGGGAGAAACAGAAATCCAGATCTTAGAGAAGTTTTTTGTATCATTCATGATGCCATCCAATTTTTAAAAACAATTTTTGGTAACACTGGACAAACAAAATCCACCCTGTTTTAGAACACGGTCACATGTAACTACAATTCAGCTTCACTGGCAGCATTGATTAGAAAGACTGTATGTTGCCCCGTCCTCATGGCCTTAATGTTTACTTCTGCAAAAGATGTTTATTCACCTGGGAAGCAGCTCCCTAACAGAAACATTTGTTTTAACTGTTGTGGCAAATCATCCATTTGCTAGGAGACCAAGAAGAACAGCCAAACTTTTTTCCCCTACAAGAGAGGCCAGCTTATAAAAGCATTTGCAGATTTGTTTGTTTGTCTCTGTAACAGAGGCCAAACTTGTCTTGGCATACAATGATGCCCTCTTGTACAGTTGAGATGCAAGTTTATAATCCGGCACTGCAAATTCAGCACCTGATAAGGGAGACCTTGATGATCTTGGTAGAATTTACACTCAGTCCTACACACAACTGTCCATGTGAAGACCCATTCTTCTTCCTCCCTCATTCACCTGTCCATTCATTTATCTGAGCCTGCTTTGTGGCTGATATTGACTTATTTTTTATAATGAATATCAAGTTAATTTCTATCCTCCTTGCTTCACACATTTCATGCAAATGATCCCTGCCTAAATGCACATTTCAAAGGGGACTCATTTTATTTGATCCTTCAATCTTAACTTTGCCCTCTAAGCATGCCAGAGATACCTACAGCCTCAATTTTTAATATAACTGTACAAAAAATTATGGGAAAATAGAATCCAAATGATGGACTAGATTTTTTTTTATACAATCAAGCAGGAATTAATTTTTCAAAATAATTATCTAGAGGTGATTCAGTTTCACATCCTCTTTAAATATGTATTTTTCAGTGTTCTATGGCTTGAAGGAATGATTTTAAATTAGTGTATAGAGTAGGCTCTGAATCATAAAATAAAAACACTAGCAGTGAAGCTCTGTCATCTCGGTTGCAAAACTATTTTGTCTAAATGATATTCTGCCTTTCTGTTAAATCCACTTTCTTCCCCTCTCCTCCACTGTCTAAATAATTTTATCAGTGGAAAGACAGAGGATTGGGACTGCCCTGGTGGCCCAATGGTTAAGACTCTGCACTTACCCTGCAGGGGCCATGGGTTCAATCCCTGGTTGGGGAACTAGGATCTCGCACGCTGTGCGGCATGGGGGAGAAAGACAGATAAGAGGATTGTTTGAATAATTGCCGCTTAGAGATGTCCTGGCTGAAGAAATTCTAAGACGGTTCCCATGATCTCCGCCCTGGTGTTAATGCCCTGTAGAATTCCATCCCCTGCAGAGGCAGGGTTCCTGTGACTTCCTCCGAGCCAGTAGAATTTGGCAAAGGTGGTGGAACGTCTCTCCCTTAATTAGGTTACATTAAATGGCAAAGGTAAAAGGAGTTATTCCTATGATTTTATATATGCACATATAATTTATATAAATATAAATATTTTATATACATATATAAAACTTCACAGGAATTTTTTATATAAAATATGTATATAAAGATTTTACATGTGTGTGTGAGAGAGAACCCTGTTGCTAGCATGATCTAGAGGAGAGAGAGATTCTAGCTTGAAGCAAACAGCTCTACCTGTGTGAGCTCTCCATGGTGAATATGAACTCCCAGAGTGAGTGCTAATGGTTCTGACCCAGATCCTTGCACTCTTTCGTCTATAGAAATTGTTAAGAGATAGGGGCTTCCCTGGTAGCTCATACAGTAAAGAATCTGCCTGCAGTGCAGGAGACCCAGGTTCAATCCCGGGGTGGAGAAGATTCCCTGGAGAAGGGAATGCCTACCCACTCCCTTTCCTGGAGAATTCCATGGACAGAGGAGCCTGCTGGGCTCCAGCCCATGGGGTTGCAAAGAGTCAGATACAACTGAAGCAACTTAGCATGTGCAAGAGGCCAGATGAGACTTTCAGGAAGGCCTTATGCTGTAGCACAAGACAGGGAGAAGTAGTAACAGGGACCCCTGCTGGCCCTGGCAGAAGGCAGACTGGTCCCTTAAATAGGGCTAAGAGGGTGGAGCAGGGCAGTGGGTGGGGCCATAGGCGTGGCTTAGGTGGCCCGCCCCTTGCGGGTGCTGTGTGCAGGCACATGTAGGACCCTGCTTTTGCTTCTGCCATCTCTTCTATAGAAATTGTTAAGAGATAGGGGCTTCCCTGGTAGCTCATACAGTAAAGAATCTGCCTGCAGTGCAGGAGACCCAGGTTCAATCCCGGGGTGGAGAAGATTCCCTGGAGAAGGGAATGCCTACCCACTCCCTTTCCTGGAGAATTCCATGGACAGAGGAGCCTGCTGGGCTCCAGCCCATGGGGTTGCAAAGAGTCAGATACAACTGAAGCAACTTAGCATGTGCAAGAGGCCAGATGAGACTTTCAGGAAGGCCTTATGCTGTAGCACAAGACAGGGAGAAGTAGTAACAGGGACCCCTGCTGGCCCTGGCAGAAGGCAGACTGGTCCCTTAAATAGGGCTAAGAGGGTGGAGCAGGGCAGTGGGTGGGGCCATAGGCGTGGCTTAGGTGGCCCGCCCCTTGCGGGTGCTGTGTGCAGGCACATGTAGGACCCTGCTTTTGCTTCTGCCATCTCAGAAGCAGGGGTTGGTTGGTGGCTTTTTTGTATCTTGTACATAATTTGCCCCAGTGGACAGAGGTATGGTTATTTTTAGCCACTTTCAGTTCAGTTCAGTCGCTCAGTCATGTCCAACTCTTTGCGACCCCATGAACTGCAGCACGCCAGGCCTGCCTGTCCATCACTAACTCCCGGAGTTCACTCAAACTCACGTCCATAGAGTCGGTGATGCCATCCAGCCATCTCATCCTCTGTCGTCCCCTTCTCCTCCTGCCCCCAATCCCTCCCAGCATCAGAGTCTTTTCCAATGAGTCAACTCTTCGCATGAGGTGGCCACAGTACTGGAGTTTCAGCTTCAGCATCATTCCTTCCAAAGAACACCCAGGACTGATCTTTAGAATGGACTGGTTGGATCTCCTTGCAGTCCAAGGGACTCTCAAGAGTCTTCTCCAACACCACAGTTCAAAAGCATCAATTTTTCAGCACTCAGCTTTCTTCACAGTCCAACTCTCACATCCATACATGACCACTTTGACTAGACAGACCTTTGTTGGCAAAGTAATGTCTCTGCTTTTGAATATGCTATCTAGGTTGCTCATAACTTTTCTTCCAAGGAGTAAGCGTCTTTGAATTTCATGGCTGCAGTCACCATCTGCAGTGATTTCGGAGCCCCCCAAAATAAGGTCTGACACTGTTTCCCCATCTATTTCCCATGAAGTGATGGGACTAGATGCCATGATCTTCGTTTTCTGAATGTTGAGCTTTAAGCC
>SJYC01088116.1:0-69850 GCA_006408675.1 Madoqua kirkii
TGGCTGCAGTCACCATCTGCAGTGATTTTGGAGCCCCCAAAATAAAGTCTGACACTGTTTACACTGTTTCCCCATCTATATCCTATGAAGTGATGGGACCCCAGTCTAGACCCCCCCCCCCCATAAACACTGGTCAAGATCCACCTTGATAAAATACAGACTGAGGAGTATGATTTCTTGTTTAAAAAAAAGAGAGTACTGTTATACTTTATCGGTTAGTATGCTTTCCAGTCAAGTAATAAAAACTAAAAGTGGCTTAGACAGGAAATTAGCAGTCTTGTTTAACTAGAAGTTTTAGAAGTAGGAAGATCTCGGATTGGTTCAGCAGTTCAAACGTGTCATCCAAGGACTCACCTAGACTTACCTTCTTAGTTTGTCGGCTTCTTGTCCTTGTCCTCATGGTTACAGGGCTACTGTAGGCAACTATAAGCTCCACCTACTCAAAGTGCAGGAGAGGAGAAGGAAGAGTGTTCAGTTTTTTTGTGAAGATTTTTCTTTTGTTTTTTTTTTTTTTTATTATTGGGAAAATCTCAGAATTCTCTGACCTACTTAACACCTCTTGTTAGTTGAACTAGGTTATATGCCACTCAGAAACAAGCATCAGCAGAGATGAACGAGACCATCATCTTTCAAGTCTGGGGATGTTCACTTCCCACATAAAATCGGAGTTCAGTTAATTGACAGGGAGCAGTGACTCTGGATTGGCATCCAGAAGTGTCACATACATAATGTGCTAATGATAACACTTCATGGGTTGCCTTAATACTTGCTTAATATGTACATTCATATCCATGTTCATCCATGGATTTCTGTCAGTCTGTTCTTCGGGTATACTCAGGAAATTTACAGGTGAGAAAAAAAATATACATGATTATGCTGCTGCTGCTAAGTCGCTTCAGACGTGTCCAACTCTGTACGGACCCCATAGACGGCAGCCAACCAGGACCCCCGTCCCTGGGATTTTCCAGGCAAGAACACTGGAGTGGGTTGCCATTTCCTTCTCCAATGCATGAAAGTGAAAAGTGAAAGTGAAGTCACTCAGTCGTGATTATGAGGTAACTTCAAATAAATGGTTAAAAGTATGAAGAGATATAAACTGCCTATAAATTGCACAACATACAGCCTTTGAAATTTTCTCTAAAACCAGAACATTACTATATAAATTAACGTTAATTCACAGGTGAAGATGGCACTCCGAACGTCAGGACATCTCTTATTGGGAGTAGTTCGAATCTATCACAGAAAAGCCAAATACCTCCTGGCAGATTGTAATGAAGCATTCATTAAGATAAAGATGGCTTTTCGGCCAGGTATTGTTGACTTTTTTGTTTTAACTTTGAAGTTTAATGTGTTCAGGGTGAAAACTGCTAAGCATGTATTTCTAGATGGGCATAGTTTAATTGCAATACAAGGAGCCCTTCAAAAATGGGCAAAGCTTGAAGAGGCAGTGTTTCAAGGGAGATAGCCCATTTCAGTTTTGTTCTGTGGATGGAATTATGGCAGACCTTTTTTATTATTCCTTTGGAGCTACCCTTTTAACTCCTTTTTTAGCAGTTTGTAAGGCCTCCCCAGACAGCCATTTTGCTTTTTTTGCATTTCTTTTCCATGGGGATGGTCTTGATCTCTGTCTCCTGTACAGTGTCACGAACCTCCATCCATCGTTCATCAGGCACTCTATCTATCAGATCTAGTCCCTTAAATCTATTTCTCACTTCCACTGTATAATCATAAGGGATTTGATTTAGCCCCTTTAGTTGCTTTGTATTCTGTTGCTGGAGGAGAGGTTTGTCCAGGTGCAAGCACTGCAGCAAAGAGTCCCAGGTCCTTGGCCTCAGCCTATCTCGTGAACTCTGTAGGATGGATGTGATCTCTCCATGGTGAAGTGAACCCCTTATGATAATGACCACATGGCAGGAAACTGCAGGTGGCCTCTGGGATCTGATGGAGGTCACCAGTGGTGGCCTTTAAAGAGCTGGGGCCTGTCATGCAACCACAGGGAAATGAATTGTGCCACCAACTTGAAGGAGGTTGAGAGTAAGTCCTTTCCCAAGTTGTTAATCCTGTGGGTGAAAACAGTGCCTGGCTAGACCCTGACTGTGGCCCAGTGAGATGTGTGTAGAGGACTCACTGAAACTGAGCCTGGACTCCTGACCCACAGAAACTGAGCTAGTAAGTGTATGTTATTTTAAGCCACGTAGTTTGTGATAACTGGGGCTGTACAGCAATAGAAAACTAATAAAACTGATTTGTGAGGACTTTTGCAAATCTTTCAAGTCAAAAAACTTTAATGCTGAGAAAGACTGTAGTCCAACCCCTTCATTTTACAGAGGAGCCCTGGAAATCAGAAATGGGGGCAGACATACAGCACGTAGTGATAAAACCAGGAATCCTACCTCCTGGGAAGTGGATTTTATCCAAAAATCTCATACCTAAAAACAGAATAAGGATAGCTAACATTGTGTTATATGATCTGCATAGATCATTTTTCCCTAAAATAATTCCTTTTTAAAAAAATGACCATTTTACAATTTGTTTTAATTCGTTGCTGGATCATATGGTAGTTCTTTTTTTTTTTTTTTAAGGACCCAACAGACTGTTTTCCATAGTGCTTGCACCAGTTTACACCATTTCCACTAAGAGTGCACAAGAGTGCACAATTGATTCACATCCTCGCCAACACTTGCTATTGCTTGTCTTTTTGATAACAGCCATTCTAAAAAGTATGAGGTGATAGCTCATTTGGTTTTGATTTGCATCTCCCTGACCATGAGTGATGCCAAGCATTCTTTCATGTGCCTTCTGGCCATCTGAAATCTTCTTTGGAAAAATGTCTGTTCCAATCTTCTGCCCATTTTTTAATCAAATTGTTTGATCTTTTTGCTCTTGAGTCGTATGTATATGTGTGTTCTTTATATATTTTGGTTATCAGTACCTTATCGGATACATGATTTAAAATTCTTTTTCTTCCATTCAGTATGTTGCCATGTCAGTAGGGGTTCCAGTTTCATTCTTTTACATATGGCTGTCCAGTTTTCCCAACACTATTTTATTAAAGAGAGTATCCTTTCCCCATTGTATATTTTTGGCTCCTTTGTTGTAAATTAGTTGATCATATATCCATGGATGTATTTCTGGGCTTTCTATCTGTTCTATTGGCTATGCCTAATTGCTTTGGCTATGACCTCCAATGGGCTTCTCTGATGGCTCTGTGGTAAAGAATCTGCCAGCTAACAGGAGACACAGGTTTGATCCTTGGGTTGGGAAGAACTCCTGGAGAAGGAAATGGCAAGCCACTGCAGTATTCTTGCCTGGGAAATTCCATGGACAGAGGAAACTGGCAGGCTGCAGTCCATGAGGTTGCAAAAGAGTCAGACATGATTTAGTGATTAAACAACAACAGCAGCAATGACCTCTAGTACTGTTGGATAAAAGTGGCAAGAGTGGGCATCCTTGTCTTGTTCCTGATTTTAGAGAGATAGCTTTCACCTTTTTACCATTGAGTTTGATGCTAGCTGTGAGCTTATCATATATAGCCTTTATCATATCACATCATTATATTTCCTCTATATCCACATTGTTCAGAGTTTTCTTTTTACCGTAAATAGATGTTGAATTTTGACAAATGCTTTTTCTGCATCTACTGAGTGATCATATGGTTTTTATCCTTGATTTTGTTAATGTGGTGTATCACATTGACTGATTTGTGGATGTTAAACCATCTTTGGATCCCTGGAGTAAATCCCACTTGATCAAGGTGTATGATGCTTTTAATGTATTATTAAATTCAATTTGCTAATATTTTGTTAAAGATTTTGCAACTAAGTTTATCAGGAATATTGGCCTGTAATTCTCTTTTTTCTTTTTTTGTGCCATCCTTGTCTGGTTTTGTCATCAGGGTAATTCTGGACTCTTAAAATGTATTTAGGGGAGTTCTCTCCTCTTCTGTTTTTTGGAAGAGTTTGAAAAGGATTGGTATTAATTCTTCTTTGACTGTTTAGTAGAATTCACCATCTGGTCCTTGACTTTTGTTTGTTCAGAGGTTTCTGATTACTGATCCGATCTTTTTGCTAGTACTCACTCTGTTCAGATTTTCCATTTCATCATGATTCAGTCTTGGTAGGTTGTATGTTTCTAGGAATTTATCCATTTCTCTTAGGTTGTCCAGTGTGTTGGCATGAACTGTTCATAGTAGTCTCCTATGATCTTTTGTGTTTCTGTGGTATCAGCTGTAACATTTTTCATTACAGGTTTTATTTATTTGAGCCTTTTCTACCCATTCCAGTATTCTTGCCAGGAGAATTCCATGCACAGAGGAGCCTGGTGCTCTTTCTTAGTAAGTCTACCTAAAGCTTTGTCAGTTTATCTTTTGTTTATTCTTTTGATCATACATAAACACTGTCACTCATATTATTTATGACATCCCATAAATTACATTTCTCATACATATAGATTCACCTTCTTCTTAAATACTGTCAAATATGGATACACCAGGGCACTCAGCCATTTCTCTTCGGTTGCCTTTTGCTTCCATCTGCTTACTCTTATAAACAAGGTTCAGTTAAATTTTTTTGTGCATGCTCACTGTAGACTTCCTTAACCTGTGTCTCTGGTGAGGAGACAGATTATAGAATTCTTGGGTTACTCTTTACATTTTAATTAATATCTCCACATTTTTCTCTTAAGTAGTCACACCAATTTGAACTTACAAGGGATATTACATAGGAGAAAGCATGCACACGAAGCTCAGTAACCCACTGTCAAGCGCTGAATGCGGCAGAGACTGCCATCACTCGGTATGTCTTCCTGCCTTAGTAATAAAATACAACTGATCCTTGAACAACGTGGGTTTGAACTGCAATGGGTCCCCTTATACACGGACTTTTTCCAATAAATAGCATATTACAGTACCATACAGTCCAGTTGGTTGAATCTACAGATACAGACAACCCACTGTAAAGTTACACTTGGATTTTTGACTGCTGCTAGGTCAGCATACCTAACCCTCACATTATTCAAAGGCCAACTGCATTTAGCTCAGCACTATCTATCTGCCTAAATAAAAATAAAATTCACATTTTCCAAACTTCCATGGAGCTAGACATAGTTATATCATTAAATTCTGGTCAACAGAATGTGAAGGAGGTGATGTGTTCAACTTCTGCGCAGATCCTTTAGGAGAAAAGAATGAGCCCTACAGCTTTTCCCCTCTTCCTGCGGACTGGAATGCAGATATGATTACTGGCGTTAGAGCAGCCATCTTAGACTGTAAAATGGAGACCACTTGTCAATGGCAGAGCAAAAAAAACCAGAAGGACCCTGGGTCCCATGACTGTGGAGCTATCAAACCAGCCATCCACTGCCTACCCAGACTTTTAAACAAGAGAAAGAGAACTCTATTGAATAAAAGCCACTTTGGCGGAATGTCTTTCTGTCACAACAGCCAAAACAATGCAGTTATTAAACTCTAAAAGAAAATTATCTGGTAAAAGAAGATTCCAACCGGGGGGATTATAAAAATATTATTTTACTTGATCTTCCCAGTAATTCTACAAGGAGGAAATTTTGTATATGGGTATTTAATTGCCATTACTGTTGCAGAGTGTTAAAAACGCTTATAGTACAACTATTTTATTCCCCTTGAGACTCTTCTACACTGTTGGAGAGGGAAGGCCAAGGGATTCAGCGCTGTTGAAGGAACCAGGAAGAAATGTTGTCCAAACCAACTGGGGTTTTGGCAGTGAATCTGCATTTGTTCACCAGTATAGCTTTTGTTTAGATTCCACTGTTTTGAAAAATTAAGTGGTTGAGTATTTTAAATTTTTTCCTAATCCAAGTGTAACGAATGACCTTTCCTCTCCTTAGGTCACTAAAAAGAATTTTCTTGTGTTTGTGGCTAATTCCTTCATGGCAGAGGCCCAAATAAGGGGACAAGGGGACACTTAGGTCAAAACTAAACATGAGATGAGAGCAGGATCCTGGATTTCCTGCAGCTCATTCCATTTTCAGTCATCCATACTGCTCTACATGTGTTTGAGTGGTTTTCTGTGTACTGAATAAGCTGTACACAAATTCTAGGAAATAATTTTGAATTACTAAAGTTACAACTTACCAAACCTAGTTCCTCCCCCTTGGGTTTTTAAGTTTCCTTTTTCAAATCTATTGCTCTAAGAACAAAATAACAAAATTCAGCCAGTGTTTTTAAGGAAGTCATGGATTAATATTGGTCCCACTTAAAACGTAACTAATTAAATGCCTTAAAACACTTGAAATTGCATTTCTAAATATGATATCCTGGATTTTCTTTGCAAGTACTTAAACTGTTCAATATTTCTACTTCTCAGTCCATTCTTTTTTTTTTTTTTTAAAAGAGAGAGTGACTCTATTTTATTATTTATTTATTTGTGGCCATGCTTGGTCTTTGAGGCTGTGTGCAGGTTTTCCCTAGTTTCGGGGAGCAGGGGCTATTCTTCATTGCTCTGTGCAGACTTCTCATTGCAGAGGCTTCTCTTGTTGCAGAGCCTGGGCTCAGCAGCTGTGGCACACGGGCTTTGTTGAACCGCGGCATGTGGGATCTTCCCAGATCAGAGATCAAACCTCCCCAGCACTGGCAGGCAGATTCTTAAACACTGGACCACCAGAGAAGTTCTCGGTCAGTTTTTATAAATCTAATAGGTCACACTTACATAGAAAACCTTAAATTCTCTTAAGTGTTCTAAATGATTACAGATAAACTTAGTACAACTTTGACTTACAAATTTCACATTTAAGCAGTGCTTCAATTACATTAAAAATGGTAATTAGCAAGTCTGACCAACATCCTACTCTGATGGGTCCAAGTCACTTAAACATGAGTCTCTCAGAGTATGTAAACTGTTAAATATGAACAATTTCCTTCTTAACAAAAAATATTAATATAATGATTTTGACTTTGTTGAGTATTTCCACATTTATTTCTGAATCTTAGTTAAAATATGCTTCCTGATAAAACTGCCTTCCCATTTCAGCTATTTCTATAATTCACTCTAAATGTTCCTGGAGTTTAAAGATGAAGAACTAAAGAGCCTCTTGGTGAAAGTGAAACAGGAGAGTGACAAAGTTGGCTTAAAACTCAACATTCAAAAAACTAATATCATGGCATCTGGTCCCATCAGTTCATGGCAAATAGATGAGGAAACAATGGAAATAGTGACAGACTTTACTTTGGGGGGCTCCAAAATCACTGCAGATGGTGACTGCAGCCATGAAATTCAAAGACGCTTACTCCTTAGAAGAAAAGTTTTGACCAACCTAGATAGCATATTCAAAAGCAGAGACATTACTTTGCCAACAAAGGTCCATCTAGTCAAAGCTATGCAGTAGTCATGTATGGATGTGAGAGTTGGACTATAAAGAAAGCTGAGTACCAAAGAATTGATGCTTTTGAACTGTGATGTTGGAGAAGACTCTTGAGAGTCCCTTGGACAGCAAGGAGATTCAACCAGTCCATCCTAAAGGAAATCAGTCCTGAATAGTCATTGGAAGGACTGATGCTGAAGCTGAAACTCCAATACTTTGGCCATCTGATGTGAAGAACTGACTCATTTGAAAAGACCGTGATGCTGGGAAAGATTGAGGGCAGGATGAGAAGGAGACGACAGAAGATGAGATGGCTGGATGGCATCACCTACTCAATGGACATGAGTCTGAGTAAACTCTGGGAGCTGGTGATGGACACAGAGGCCTGGTGTGCAGCAGTCCATGGAGTTACAAAAAGTCAGACATGACTGAGCAACTGAACTGAACTGTTCCTGGGTTTAAAGATGCTTAGCTGAGATTGTTTCCAACTAGACTTCTTCACTTGGGGTGCATGAAAGAATTCAGGGGGGGTCTGTAAACTTGGATGTTAAAAAAAGCATCTTTATATTCACCAACCTCTAAGTGAAAATAAACATTCCCTTCAAATGTGAATGTGGCAACAAACCATAACAGATGAACAGGACCTCAACTCTGTTACCAGCAGAAATCACGGGTATTTTCATTTCACATTATGGCTGTTAGCAAACATCTTGAAATATCTTTTATATTCAGCATTACTTCAAAATTATGAAAATTAAAGCCCTTCTCCTTTATTAATATATTATTAAAGGAACTCACATGACTATATCACAATATTTTAATACTTTTATGGAGATATGTGCTCAGTGGCCCAGTAGTGTCCAACTCTTTGTGACCCCATGGGACTGTAGCTTGCCAGGCTCC
This sequence comes from Madoqua kirkii, assembly GCA_006408675.1. Taxonomy (NCBI): domain Eukaryota; kingdom Metazoa; phylum Chordata; class Mammalia; order Artiodactyla; family Bovidae; genus Madoqua; species Madoqua kirkii. The sequence continues at coordinate 8,239 of SJYC01088116.1, forward strand.
TCTATTCATGGAATTTTCCAGGCAAGAATACTGGAGTGGTTGTCATTTCCTCCTTCAGGAGATCTTCCAGACCCAGGGACTGAAACCCAAGTCTCATGTGTCCCCTGCATGGGCAGATGGATCCTTTACCACTTTACCATGTTACCTCTTTGGGAACATTGTAAGGGTTTAATTTTATCATTTTTGATGTATAGACATATAGATAGAGATATACCGTGAAGCCATCAACACAATCCACAAACTGGAATTTTCTTTTTTTTGTTTGTTTGCCACATGGCATGCAGGGTCTTAGATCCCTGACTAGGGACTGAACTCATCTCCCTGCATTGGGAATGCAGAGTCTTAACCACTGGGCTGCCAATGAACTCCCCCCACCCTGGACTTTCTCATCATATCCTCTTTGAGCTCTTGTGTAATCCATTCTTCCTTCCACACTCATCTACAAGTGACCATTGCTTTGCTTTTTGTCACTGTATATTAGTTTGTCTTTTTGAGAATTTTATATAATTGGAATCATGCATTGTGTCTGGCGCTTTCCTTCAACATACTGATGCTGATATTCATCTCTGTTGTGTGCGTACATTTCTTTTATAGCTGAATAGTAGTCCACTGCATGGATATACCACAATTTGTTTATTCATTTACCTGCTTTTGAGTAGTTTCACTGTCTCCAATTCTTAACAATTACAAATAAACTTGCTAAAAACATTCACATACAAATCTTTGTGTGGATTTGTGTTTTCCTTTCTCTTGGGTGTTAGATGGCTGGGTCACATGACTTGGAGATGTTTTACTTTTTGAGAAACTGCCAAACAATTTTCCAAAGTGGTTGTACCATTTTACATTCCTAATAGCCGTGTGTAAGACTTTAGCTGCTCCTTGTCAGCACTTGGTATAGTCAATCTTTTTAATTTTAGCCAACCTAATGAATACATAGTGGTATTTCTTTATATTTTTAAATTTATGTTTCCATGATGATTGATGATGTTGAGCATCTATTTTATACCTATTGGCTATTCACGTATCTTCTCTGAAGTGTTTGTTCAGAAGTTGTACCCATTTTTTAAATTGTTTTGGAAAAATGATTGAGTTATTCAAGTTCTTCATATATTGTTATATTTCCCTTATATTTTTATGTCTGTCTGATAGAAGTATTATATTTTTTCCATTCTGTAGCTTGCTCTTCATTTTCTCAGTTTTGTCTTTTGAAGAACAAAAGGTTTTATACTTTGATGTAGCTCAGTTGACTGATGTTCATGGCTGGTATTTTCAGTGTTCTAAGAAATGTTTGTCGACCTCAGAGTTGCAATGATTTTCTCCCTGTGTTGTCATCTGGAAGATTTACGGTTCTAAGCTTCCCTTTTAGGGTTCTAAGCCACTTTGGGTTAATTTTTTTTTTCATTTGGGGTTAATTTTTGTGAACAATGTGAGGTAACCTTTTTCTTATCAGTAAGAAATAAGAAATAGTTTATCAGTATTCAGTTTTCTAGCATGCTATGTGCATTATAGACATTTCTGTATATATACAAGCATTTTTCTGAGTAAATGTCCTTAGACTTCAGCAGACTGCCAAAGAGGTCCCTGGCAGATATTCTAGAGATTCCAGCAGAGTGAGAGATAAGGAATTGCAGACTTGCAGGGAAAATACTCCTGATGTGCTTGTAGGAATCCACCGAGCCAGCCAACCCAGTATGGGCACCCTTTTTCAGCCGATGATATTGCATAATAACCATAGATCTGGTCCAGAGTGCTGACTAGGGTCTTGTCAGAGATGTGGATGGAATGCCCTGACCCACATCAGGAAGCGTTAGGTTGATGATTTTGTAATTTCAAGGAGGATTGCTCACAGCCCCTAGTCTACTCATGGAAGCTGTCACCGCCTCCTGTGTGATCACTTGATGGAGCTTCACATGGTTTTGTCCTCAGGACATATCCAAGTCATCCTGTTTAGGCAGGGTGGCCATCTGTCCCAGTTTGCCTGGAACAGTCCTGGTTTATGCTATAATTGATTTGATTTTTAAAAATCTTTAGGCCGTGCTGCACAGCATGTGGGATCTTAGTTCCCCAGCCAGGGATCAAACCTGTGCCACCTGCATTAGCAGGGTGGGGTCTTAACCACTGGGCCCATCAGGGAAGTCCTGATGTTTTGCTTCTGTTTTTTTAAATTGAAACATAGTTGATTTACAATGTTGTGCCAGTTTCTAGTCAACAGCAGAGTGATTCAGTTATATATACTCTTTTTCATATTCTTTTCCACTATGGTTTATTACAGGACATTGAATACAGTTCCTCATGCTACACAGCAGGACCTTGTCTATCCATCTTGCATATACTAGTTTGCATCTGCTAATCCCAAACATGCTTTATTACAAATAGTGCCCATTCCAGTCTCTCCTGTACCAGTATCAGAAAGCGCTCTGATTTGTTCAAGTAATTCTGTTAGTTTGTCTTACGTGCTCTGAGTATCATGAACCTAGCGAAGCACTTTGAAATCCATGGCTTCCGATCTTGACTCTGCAGACTCTGGGTGCTTCTTCAAGACCCTTTACAAGTACCCCCAGGAGAAAGGTGCAAGCACGTGGCTGGGATTTTTCAACTCTGTTTTCCATATGGAGATTCTATGTATGCTTGTGTGGCTTGTGGGAACCTAGATCCCCAATCAGGGACTGAATCCCAGGCCCTCAGCAGCAAAAGCAAGGAGTCCTAACCACTGATTGCCATGCTTTTTTTTTTCTTCTTTTAAATTCGTGTTAAAAACATGAAATGCTTCAAAGATTTGCACATCATCTTTGTCCAGGGGCCTTGATAATCTCTGTATCAGTCCAATTTTAGAATACGTGCTACCAAAGCAAGCACAAAATGCTTACTTTAGAGTTCAAGAAAGTTTGAAAGCCACTCATATAACGGATTGCATTTTCCTCTTTGCACTGACTGCCAGGAAGCTCAGCATCTAATTCTCAGTCCGCCAATAACAAGTGCTCAGAACCTCCTAGCCTACATATTTATGCAGATCCACCCTGAGGGTCTTTTCTTTCCCTCTCCATGTTTCCCCTTCAGCTGCTTTTTTTGTTTTCTCACTCTGCTGCCACATATATGTTTTTGCATGCAACCTCAAGTCCTTTTTGGAAAAAGTCAAGGTTTAAACGAATGCATTAAAACAAACAAAAAGAGGATACTTTTTCTGTAGAGGAGATTTTTACAGATGGGAAAGGAATGTGATTAGAATAAGGCATGATTTGGCATGGTAAGGGCATATATGTGTTTGTAGGATATGTATATACACGTTGAAAGCCTTGTGAAGTTTGTTGTTTTTAAAGTTAAGCTGGTCTTCTGGCTTCAGAGGACATTTATACTTGGAAGATTTTAGGGGAAAAAATACTTTACTCTAGGTTAGGCACGCCTGTGGTCTATACTCCAAAGAATCTGTGTTATGGTTTAGCATTTTTCAGGTTTTGTCTGGGATTATTTTTCTGGTCATTATAAAATGAGGACAAATAGTTATCAAGAAGAAATCAAGGGAATGAGGGACAGGAAAGAAGTGCTCCTGCAGAGGAAGAGGTCTGGAGTTTTAGTGATCTTAAGTAAGAAATGGGTGCCTTAAATCTTATTTGAGTTTCCATCTCATCTGCTGTGAATCTGTGATCAAGAGACTCTGACCCTCGGCTGCACGCTAGAATCACTGGGAACCTTTAAAAAAATCTGCTGATGCTTCAGTCCCTCCCCCAGAGAATCTGGTTTAATTGGTTTGGGGTGAGGCCTCAACACGGGAATTTCTAAAAGCTCCCCTGGAGATTCTAATGTGCAAGTCAGGGTTGAGAACCAGTGCCCGAAAAGAAGGAAAAAAATAAAATTAATAAGCACCTGCCTCCTGTTTCTCTCTCTGGGGGCCGTAGGGTGTGGCTGCAATTTATGAGATAATGGGGCCAGATTCTAGTGAAGGAGCTGAGTAGGGGAAGGCGGGTAGGAGTAGATTAACCCTTTATATTCCATTGAGTACTCTTGGTTAATAAGTGTTCATCACCATTTTGTCCACCATTTGCAAGAAGGAACACATTTCACTTCCTGACCCGATACACACACACACACACACACACAGTCTTACTCTGCATGCAGTTCACTTGATATTTTCTATTCCAGTCTACTCCATTCTTTTACTTTAGAAAAATAAAAGGCTGCTTACTGCCACTATTTAAACATTCTGGGACTTCCTTGGTGGTCCAGTGATTAAGATTCTGCCTTGTAATGCAGGGGACGTGGGTCTGATCCCGGGTCAGGAACTAAGATCCCACGTGCAACTACAGAGCCCAAGCATCACAACAAGAGAATCCACAAGGAAAGATCCCGCATAATGCAACTAAGACCCAATGCAGCCCAATAAATAAATATCTTAAAAAAAATTAAACAGCATTCTCTGAAGGCTTGTGGACCCAGAAAAATTAAATACCTCTGGAGAACATTAAGATGCTCAGTCTATAATGACTTAGAGCTTTTTGCAAAGATGCTATGGGAAACAAAGTTTGTACAGTAATATTAATATATGTAGCACAATGCTCGTGCCCAACTACAGTCACAGGTTCAGGAATGTGACCTCAGTGAATCACCCCAATAATAATGTAAGATGGGTACTGCTCTCTCCAGGGCTTCCCTGATGGCTAATTTGGTGAAGAATCTACCTGCAATGTAGGAGACCCAGGTTCGATCTCTGGGTGGGGAAGATCCCCTGGAGAAGGAAATGACAACCCACTCCAGTATTCTTGCCTGGAAAATCCCCTGGACAGAGTAGCCTGATGGGCTACAGTCCATGGGGTCACAAAGAGTCGAACACATGTAAGTCACCATCTCCATTTTAGACATGAGAAAGTCAAGGCCAAGTACACACATACGTCCTGCAGCTAGAAAGCAGAAGAGTTAACTTCATCCAGGAACAGGAGATCTAACCTCAGCACTGTCACTGGAGGAGAATAACCGTGTTCACTGAATATTAATAGATTTGCATGCCTGAATTTTGGGGAGCAGAAAAGGGATGGAGTAAGTTTTGACCAGAGGTGGCTCCTGGTAGAGGAGGAGAAAAAGAATACAAAATTATGAGTCTGAAATTAGGTACGAAATTTCTTTGAATTAAGAAATCACAACAGGGGCTTCCCTGGTGACTCAGTGGTAAAGAATCCACCTGACAATGAAGGAGACATGGGTTCGATTCCTGATCTGGGAGGATCCCACATGCTGCAGAGGAACTAAACCTGTGTGTCACGACTACTGAGGCTGTGCTCTAGAGCCTGGGAGCCACAGCTACTGAAGTCTGCATGGCCTGAAGCCCGTGGTCTGCAACAGGAGAAGCCACCGCAGTGGGAAGCTTGCAGCCCGCAGCTGGAGAGCAACCCCCGCTTGCCACAACTAGAGAAAAGTCTGTGCAGCAGCAGAGGCCCAGCAGAGCCAAAAATAAAATAAACAAAATTATTTTTTTAAAAAAAGAAATCACGACAAAGGCATATTTTGAGAAGCTGAAGAAGACCACCAACATTACAAATTCCCAGCTCCTCTTCCCCTCCGCTGGATCTCTGAAATGCCAGTGGCCACTCCCATACACCCTACTCAAGGTCAAGTGCTCCAAGGGGAATCAGAGTGGAGAGAGATGGTGGGCTCTGCCGCTTGCCACTATTGAAAGCAAACAACTTTCATAACTTTCACGTGAACCCATGAATACATTTCTAGGTCCCTGTCAGGGCCTTACAAAGAGGCATAGCAAGAAAGACACCCAAGGGTTTAAGTTTCACTGTCTTCCCAGTAACCCCACAAGTGGAGTTACAGGCTCTATATTATATCTTGAGAGCAAGCGCTTTGAAGTCAGCTTGATCTGAACTTCAACCCTGACTCAGACATTTTCTGCCTTCTCTTTGAGCTTAGATGATCATTTGCAAACAGGCATGCTAGGGGCTTCCTTGGAGGGTTCAGTGGTTAAGTCTCCAAGCTCCCAATGCAGGGGGTCCCAGTACTATCCCTGATCAGGGAACTAGATCCCACATGGTGCAACGAAGATTGAAGATCCTTCATGGCACAGCTAAGACCCAGGGCAGCCAAACTAAAAAAAAAAAAAAAAAAATTAAAGAATAGGCACGCTAGCAGCACCTACCTTCTGGTCTCTTTGGGGGATCAGAGGAGACAAGGAAATGTCCTGAAAACTGGACGGATGTAGGGAGGCCAGATATAGCAAATAAAAATATAGGTCTAGTTAAATTGAATTTCAGAGAAAAGTGAATACTTTTTTAGTAAAAGTATGTGTCACCTATTGCAGAGGACATACTTATACTAAAAGTTATTTCTGTTTTTCTATAATTCACATTTATCTGGGCATCCTGAACCCAGAAAAATATGATTGCTTGAGCTTAACAAATGGCAGTGGTTGACATTGCTTTCAGACCGAAGCAGCCTGGGTGCTTATAAAAGGGCTTCCTGAACATTAGAAAGTGAGTGAGAGGAAGAAAAATGCTGTATAGGCTCTGTTCATGACAGTTTATTATGGGGAAGATTGAAAGAGGAGAGGGTGAAGTGGGGTGCCTTCATTTAAGGGTATGTGTGGAGGGCATTATACCAGACTTAAGTTCTTGGGACCTCAGTTTCTCTTACGTGTAAAACAGGTCAAAGGAGATCCTCAAACTCTCCTCCCACAGATATCATCAGAAATGGAACTTCTCATCATACAGACGTCACCTCCTCAGGGAGGTCTTCCCTGACTACTCCAGCCAAGATTCCTGTTCCCTTGCCCCAGCACATACTTCCCCTCCGCCATAATAATTATAATTTTCTGAAATTGTCTTGATTCTTTACTTGATTGTTTGTTTACGGTCTGTCTCCCAGTTAAGTTCCGAGAAGGAACAAAACTAGTCTGACTTGTTCTAGCTGAATCTCCCAAGAGCTGTACCTGGCACGGAGATGTTCCACAGATGTGGAATGAATGAAGTGGCTGAATGAGTGAATTAAGTGTCACCCTTGAGGTCCCTTCCAAGCAGTCTTTCTCTTCTGAGGGGGGCAGCGCCTGGGTTGCCGAAGGAGGAGGTGTGGGTGTCGGTGGGTGGGGAGGAGGCTGAGACCTCGCCTCCTCTAGGACCGGCTGGAGCGAGCGCGTCCGGCTGGGCGGCAGGCGCTGAGGGCAGCGCCGAGGCAGCTGCAGGGCCGGAGCCCCGCGCCCCGCATCCAGCCGCCCGGGGTGTGCGCGCCCGCGGAGCCCGGCGCCGCGCCTCGGCGCCCCCACGCGCCCACGTCGCGGCGCGGGGACCCGGGCGGGGGCAGAGGGAGGGCCCGGCCGAGGGAGGGGAAGGGGCCGGTCCTCCCCGCGCAGGCAGCGGCCGCGGCAGCCCAGGAGGCGGAGGCAGTGGCGGCAGCAGAGGCAGCAACGTGCCCGCCGCAGTCAGCCCGGCCGCGTCGACCCGCGCCCGCCTGGCCGCCGGCACCGCGCCGCGCCCGGGCGCCCTCTCCACTGCGCGCGGTGAGTACCGCCCGCGGCGCCCAGCTCGGGCCTGCCTGCGGGGATTCGCCGGGGCTGGTGTTGGCCCGGACACCCTGGCCTGGAGCCTCTCTCTTGCACTCGGCCAGCCGGGGCCTCCGCAGCTGTCGGGGCCCTCGAAGGCGCACCGGCAGGGTCTCGGCGTCCGGGGCTCCCAGGGTGTCTCAGGCACAAGGGCAGCGGGGAGAGCGCGCAGATCTCGGGAAAGTCGTCCCGGGGCCTCAGTTTCCCCTTGCGCCCGGAAGGCCACGACCCTGAAGTGTGCGCTGCCGTGCGGGACAAGTGCATGACGCTCAGACTCGCCGGGGTCCTCTGCGTTTGGTTCGTTTTACCGCCCCGGTGGTTCGCGATGAGCGGCTATCCGCTCATCGGACGCCTGGAGCCGGGAGCCAAGCTCAAGCCCTCGGGCGCTGGTAATGGGGTAACGGAGCAAAAGGCTGGAACCCCAGGGATGGGCTGGAATGGCCCCCTGCACCTTTTTCTAGCTGTATTTCTTTTAAAAAGAAAAAAAGAAAAATCCATCTGCGCTCGGCCAGCTATGGTCCGGCTCGCCGGGCTTTGTAGTGGAACCGGCGTCCGGGAGCTAGCTGAAGTTGGAGCTGAAACTTAGAAAACTTTACATCAGAAGGATGTTTAGAAGAAAGCGAGAGTTTGTTGTAATGGGACAAAGCTGATAGTGGGATGGGGCTGTTGCTTTTTTTTTTTTTTTCCAGCGGAGCAGCCTGGGGGTTAAACGGCCGTGATGGCTCTTAAATCTATCTCCTGTCCCCAAATAGGTTATACACTTAAAAAATGTTAGGAAAGCTTGACCGGGAAAAACTTTCTCATCCCCAAATCTTCAACACACGAAATTCTCAGCCGCATGAAAAGGAAGCGCTTTGACGGTTTAAGGTTCCTACTTCCCTTTAACGAAGCTTCGAAGCTTCGCTGAGGCTGAGTTGACAGCATGCACGCTTGCTCTTTAAAAGCAAGACTGATGCTGCGACTTTTATGGAGACCTTTTTTCTTTTCTTCCCCCGAAATGCAACGTAATCTTTCGAATTACTTTTTTAAAAATAACCTTGAGGTATATATAAATCACCTCTGGTGGAGGTACCGTTTAATTACGGGGCACAGTGGAATGAGTGAGCATCGGAGCTGGGTGTTGTGGGCAAGGCAGAGGCGAGGCAGAATGATTTACAAACATCAAGTGAGAATCTGAGTGCTGAATTAGGTTTGAGTTAGGGCGCTCCTTCCAAAGGAAATTATAACCAGCGGACAATTGTATTTCAAGCCAAATCTGTTCATTTCGCGAGCCCTTTCCTGCTTGAGTGAATTTTCTACCACTAAAGTCTGAGCTAGAAGCCGCTTTACCAGCCTATGGTCCTTTGGGGGGCGGCGGGGTGGGGTGGGGGAGTTGAGGCCGGAGAGGAGAACCTCTCTTTTAAAATGATTGTGAAAAAATCTTCAGGCAACTTTACCCAAGAAAGGTTCATTTTTTTCCCCACCTTTTTCTCCCCATCACTTTAAGCCCCTTAAACTTTATACTTCCTTGCATTTAGATGTACTCAGACTAGGAAAATTTAATTAGTAACTTATGTAACAAATGCGGACAGTATGAATCTTGCTTTAGACTAAGCATAAACTCCAGTTTGTATCCCAAGTCTCCTTGCCTTTTGAGGAAATTCTAAATTTTGCAATTTGGACCTATGCAGCTATATCTGAAGGGACCTGACCTTTAAAAAAGCAGTTCATGTGTCCCATACCTAGTTAGTCGTTCCAGTCTTGTAACTGCAGGTTCACAGTATGATAAACTATTTCACCTTAAAGGTCTCGACATTTTTCCTGTTTTGAAAATAGCTCACCTATTGAGTGTAGTGACTGTATGTATGAGAATATTCTATAAACACATACATCTTTCCTAATATGAAATAGCTAAGACAATACAACAAAATGTTATTGTCTCAATACTTTGAGATTTAGAAAAACAGATGTTTTCAGCCCTGGAGTTTTAGAATCTTCTTTTCATGCCTTTTGTGTTGTATTAAACACATCATAAAGAAATATGATTTGTTGACTTGTTATAGGATTACCATTTGGCAAAAACACCCAAGACACGCTGTTTCAAATACGCGGTATTACTTCTGCTTTAAATTGCATGCAAGAGATCGCAAGCCTTGTTCCAGACGGATAAATTGATAAAATGCTAGCTGCTGTTGGGAGAGCAAAGCAGTCCTACACACACACACACACACACACACACACACACACACACACACCAGACCAAAAACAAAATAAATGCTTTGTGGTGCAGCTGAGTACATTTTGAATTAGGCTGAGCAAGCTACTGAGACCCTGGGCAACTTGGGGAAAAGTATCCACAATTCAGTCACGTCCACTTTAAGACGTTTTTGGTTCCCCCACGACAAAACGACTCCTTTCCCACAAAGAAGAAACCGTTCCTTATTTTTTCAGTTACTTTTCCAAAGATAACTTGTGTCAGGCGCAAGAGACCAGACGTATGCAGAAAGCCAACCATAACCAGCTCCAAAAAACGAGGACTCATTCTTACTCCTTCCACCAGATGTTTTTTAGGTGTCCTCAGCTGGAATGCCCAGTTTGAAACTAATTAGGCCAGCAATAAACTCCTTGTATAATAAAATCGCAGGCCGTTATGCTGCATAAGTGGGGTTCCCGGCAGCTCATGACAGATGCCTCTCTCTCTGCAGAAAGAGCCATGGCTGTCAGGAAAAAATGAAGAGAGTGGGAATATCTTGTTTGGATTTTTTTTTTTTTTGCCTGGCCCTCAGTATCCAAGCACACCACACACAGTGCCCCTTCTTCTCCAAGGAGGTGGGTTGCATCAGGGGTTGAGTTTTGTCTTTGGGGACAGGCCTCCTTAGCATAAAAATGCTTGGGGAAGAAGGAAAACCGTAAGTATTAGGCAGTGGCCACAGGTCTGAGGTGTAGTGTTGAGCTTTGGAGTGTGTGTGTGTGTTTGTGTCTGTGTCTGTGTGTGTGCACACGCATGCACATAGAGACTGGGTCAGAAGTCTTTCTCTCCACTAGGCACAGATAAAACGCAGGGTTCTTCGGCCTGACGTCAGTTCCTTCCAGGAGAGGGTAACTTTTTCCCTTAAAGATTTTTTACCTCTTTTTCCGGTTGCAGTTTCTCCTTATCTGCAGGGTGGGGTTGTAGGGGGAGAATTGGTTTGCGGAGATGAAGTGGCTGGTTATTCAGTTACCTCCGAAGGCTGAACCTTCTGCCTCTTGCCAAGACTGAGTTTTGTTGGTGGAAGGAAACTTTTTTTTCCTAGCTAGCTACTCTGAAAAAGGAGTCGGTGGACTCGGCTCAAAAGGAATCCCTTTACAGAGAATTAACCCCAGAGCTGAGAAGACATGGCCTGTTGACAGAAAACACACATACCCACTCATTCCCCACCTCACAACCCCTCCCTCCCTCCCCGCCTTCCTCTCTAACCCCCAGCCCCCTATATCACAACAGCTTTCCGAAGGGCCGCTTTTTGTCCCCCTACCGTTTGTGGCTGTTCAAACAGTCCCAAACATATAAAACAAAAAGAAGGCTCTGGTAGGGAAACAATTAGCAGAGAATTCGCCAGAGACAATACTTCATTTCCCTATTTGAAGATCGTAACTGGCCTAATGGTGTTTAACTAACACCTCTTCTAATCCGAGGATAAACCCGCCTCAGTCAGGTGACAAATACTTGAAATGACTGTCTTAGACCCACTGTCTTGCTGGAAATGAATCAGAGAGGCCAGAACTAGGTCTTTGTTGCGCGTGATTTAGAATCAATTTCAAGATACGAGAGTGCCGGCCAGGTGGATGGAGGGGAAAAGGACGAAAAAAGCATAGGCTTTAAATTTTTTTTTTTGGCTGCTTTGTTTCTTTCTTTTGCTCATTTGCTATTGATGCCTCTGTCATTTCTCGCTGCTTAATTTCTATCCCTGTAGTTAATAGTGATGATGAAAATAACCGAGCGTTTGTATGCCGGGCCTGAAATCAACTTTTGACATGTATTTTTCAGGATGGCTCTGACTACATTTTGAGTTAGGTATTGTTACTATTATTAATTTTCCCAACTTTGTTAACAAAGGAACAGAGTCACAAGTCAAATATCTGACAAGGCTGAAGGGTGCATGGGCCAGAATCTAGGCCTTTAGCCTTCTACTGACTGGGCTGTGAAAACCTTGCCTCCAAGCATATTTCTGCTCTCGTTTCCCTTTGAAAAGAGATGTTGAATTTGGATGATTTTAAATGCCCTAGCACAATGATTTTCTGATTGTACCCCCCCCCCTTTTTTTTTTTTGACCACTGTCCTAAATGATAGAAAAGTACACTAAGGGTTTAGAAAACAGAAATCTGGGCCTTGGTGAGCCATGATGTTTAGCAGGTTGGATGTGGTCTATAAAGGAAAAAAAAAAGTTTATTTACAAGGACTAATTTGATTTGTTCCTTCAATACTATAAACGCTACGCATTTCAGTTCCTAAAAAGAGTCAATAAATTTACTGGCAGTGGCAAGGCCCGAAAATGTTACGGTAGGCTGTCCAAATCCAGTTTACCGGAAGGTGCTGGATCGCTATGGGTGGGTTGTTGTTTGGAGGTTGGAATATAAACATTTGGAGTTTGAAGAATAATTTGGAACAGGTGGTCCCAAGAGTCAGGTAACCAGAGCGATTTATCTTTGCCACTTTGAAGGTTAAGGGAGGCTTGGCAGTTGTCTGAAGCTGGAACAGGCAGCCTGAGGGTCAGGCAAGGGCTGAGAGGGCCCCCACTTTGGGATGGAGCCTAGAGGGATGGATGAAGGGGTCTCTGCACAGAGACCCAGGTCTGTAGAAAGCAGGACTTTGTCTCGTGTGTCATCGCCCATCTGATGATACTAGTTAGGGTGCAGCAGTGACTGCTTATATGTTCTTGAGAAGGCTGCCTCTGCTCGCAGATATACGCAGAAATTTACAGCAGGAGCTCAGAGGAGCACAGCTAAGGAAGCAGGTTTACTTCTCACCAGTTTTGAGACTGCACATGCCAATTGTCTTTGCCTAATAATGCCTATTTAGACATATTTAAACTTGAACCAAAGATTTGAAAGAGGCTAGAAATTATTTTGTCTCTTAGTATCCGTAGTATTGTGTCAATAACATGAAAACATATATGGTTTCTTCATTGGTTTGGGTTTTTCCCCTCTAGTTTCCTTTTGAAGACATAGTAAAGTTAGATTTTTAGATCTGTGCATTCCCAGCTTTAACATATCTGCACCTATGTACTTATAATCATTTGGAGGAGAATTGTTGGCTCTCTGTGAACTTACTAAAGGAAAAATGTTAAAATCGACATTTTTTTCTCCCAAAGAATGAGGAACTGGAGGGTTAGACTACTGTCTTACTTTTGTCTTGCATCAGCTGAATCTGTCAACTCCCTTTTCTTTACTGTTCATCTCTCAAGAATGGTCTTTCATAACTGAAATGTACAATATATTAGCCAAAAGATGTTTTAATTTTGTTAAGAAAAATCATGCCAGAGACGGCCGAGTCTGTTTCAACCATTATTGTTTCTGTAGCGTGCATACTTTGGGTTTCATGGTTAAGATGTGGGTTTGCCAAGAAAGAAAATTACAGCAAGAAACTATGTTGAAAACATATACACTTCTGTTTGAGAAATGGGAAAAACACGGAAAAATTCCACACGGTAATTGCTTTAACGTGAGTTTTAAATGTCATTGTTTGACTTATGTCAAAAAGTCCCTCTTAGCTAATTCTCACAGATGCTGTTACCAAATACCTCACCTTAAAAATGGCAAATGTGGGTCTTACTCTGATGATCTTGAGGCTTTCAGAGATAGCTGCAGTCCCAGTGGAAACATTCCAAATTTTTAGATTGTGCAGGCTGAGTTTTTTTTTTTTTTAAAGGTTACTTACTTAGATATCGATTTTATTTTCTTGACCCAAAATAAGAAAACACGGGGAATTCTCAAAAGCTTTTTACAGGCTGCTATTATGAGAAAAGAAGCCAAACCAACATGTATTAGGTCATGAGCTTGAAGTGCATAAATAAGCCCTTGAAGGTCACCAAACAGGGCGAAAACCACCAGTCCTCTTCACCTCGGCCAAGTCTAAATTCCTGCCTGTTAGACGTGTTTGGTTCAAGTGGACAGAGAGTGGGGGTTTCTGAGTCTACGGTTGAAAGATCTTGATTTGGATTCTGACGACGTTCTTGCAGGAAGAAGCTAGATTGGAGGGCTGGAATTCCCATCTCCTTTGGATCTCTCCCTCCCACGGCTCCACCAAAAAAACAGGTTCCGGGGCCACCCCTTCCTCCAAAGGTGATGTTTCGTTCCTGGTGTTTGGCGGTGTGGAAGCCAGAGGTCGAAATGGCTTGTGTTCCTTCTGGTCAACTGCTTCGCCTCGCATCCCTATCCTGTAGTAACTTTGCGGTTAAGGTATTAGTAATTTCCAAAACAACTTGTTGTTGTTGTTGTTCTAGGAACATGTATGTGTGTTTTGGCCTGTGGGGTACAAGATGTAAGTGCAGACCTTTCTGTCTTTGTTGATGGGCAGCTCCTGAAAATTCAGAGAGGTGGAGAGAATTCTGCCGCATCCCTGAATTTGGTACCAACACTGGGACTGATGGAAATTCCACGCAAGGAGAAAACCTCCTCGCAGGAGACACAGAAAGGATTTCACTGCAAAGAAGATTGTTTTCTTTTGTGGGTGTGTATTATTTGCAAGGATGGGAACTTTAGTTTCACGGCATTCTAGAAACACTTGTCTCCCCAGCAGAGGTCTGAATGCCCTTCCTAGTTGGAAAGGGGGAAGGGGAGAGAAGCCGAGCCGGCAGATTCCTACCCCTCTGGCCTTTTGTGTGACTGGTACAGTAGAGGGAAGCGGTGGCTCACTGCTTAGAGGGTGTCATGTAGCATAACAAGTTGTGACTTGCTGTTTGTGTTGTAAACAAAGTTTTGTCCCCATCCAGCCGTGGAAAAGAATGGAGCTGAGATTATTCACCTCCGAGTCTGTGATGGGGCTTTCTGGCGGTCTCCCCTTGCTAAAGAGCCCGGGCTCTCTGGAGACTTTAATTTTGGAGTGTGGAGTGAAGTGGGGAGGGTGGGAGGGGAGAAAGAATGTCTTAAACTGAGCAAATGTCTGAAATGCTCCGAATTTCTCCAGCATTGCTGTGACACCCACGAGAAAGACAATGATAAAAGGACACAGAAGCAGGCTTTTGGGCAGATGGGGCTAAGAAGGGAGATTGGGAGCTTGCTAGTAGTTTGATCTAGGGCAGAGAGTTTTCAGATACCTTGGGACCCCTGGAATGCCTTGCTAAGTGTCGTAGGAAACCAGTTATCTTTCCCTGCAGTTTTGCTGTCCTTTCTTCATGCTTGTTTTTAGAGAATTAGTTTTTAGTTTTGTTTTTTAAAAAGACACAAGATTTATTTGGGAGTAACAAGTGGCTCATGGTTACTGAATACTTACTATGTGCCAATGTGCTAAGCAAACACTTATATTTCTGACTCCAAATAGCCTTAGATGGAAGGTTCTATTATTATTACCCCTATGTTACAGACACAGAATTGAATCTCATGGAGAAGTAATTCATCTGCGGTTACATGGCTCATATCAGAGCCAGAATTGAACCTAGTTTTGATTCCTAACCACTAGTATACCCAGCTCTCCCACCTCCAACCCCCTGACGCTGGTGTAATGAGAGCTACATTTCCTGTACATGTCTGTCTTGGAGAACTAGATTTCAAAGTCAGTCTCCAGTTGTTTTGCCTGGAGGATATTCAGTGATGATCAGGTATAAAAGTTGGGTTCAGAAATAAGCGGCATTACCTGATTCTCACAGAATCTTGAGCCCGTCCTTGTAGAATAACTAAGTTTAGAATTGAAATCTGTTGAAATGTTGGCTGCATCACTGCAGTGAGCTGGTCTAAGCTATTCCCTATGGCCGCTTCTGTGCTAGCAGAGTTGAGTAATTACTATAGAGACTGCATGGCCTTTTATAGAAGGTTTGCTGACCCCTGAGCTATTGCAATATGACAAGACAAATTTTGTTGACAAGGAAGAACATGCACTTGGGACATGACATGTACCATTTCGTTGATTTTATTAACACTATTTACTGAGTGTGTCCTACATGCCTTGTGTGTTGCATGGTGATGGGGAAAGTTACAAATGCATTCATTCACTCATTTATTCAGCTTTATTTATTGAGCTGTGTTCTAGGCATTGGGCTAATTAATGGTGACCCAAAGGCAAGAAGGACTCAATCTGGCACCTCTGATAGCAGGATTGATATTCTCATGGATCTGTAAGATTCATGAGCCAGGAGCCAGGCTGCTTGGGTTCTATCCTTGCTCAGCATTAACCAACTACTTAATGTCGGGCAAGTTACCTAACATTTACCTGCCTTGGTTTCTTCACCTATAGTTTAGGGTGGTTATCATGGAAATATGGGCTTCCAATGTGGCACCATGGTACAGAATCCACCTGCCAATGCAGGAGATGCAGGAGACATAGGTTCGATCCCTGGGTCAGGAAGATCCTCTGGAGTTTGAAATGGCAACTCACCCCAGTATTCTTGCCTGGAAAACTCCATGGACAGAGGAGCCTGGTGGGTCCTTGGGGTCACAAAGATTTGGACATGACTGAGCATACGCACACACGTCCTGGAGCTCAAGCTAATAAATATAAAGTGCTTGCAGTAGTACCTGGCAGCTAGTGTGAGCTATATCGAAGTCAGCTACTGTATTATTGTTATTATTATGATAACTATTTCAGCTTAAATGCCTTATTTGCATAGTTGCATGGCCCTAGTCTCAGTCTCCCCTCTGTAAAATGGAGATAATGATAATGACAGTAGTAACTTCAAAAGGCCATTGTGAGAATTTAAATGAGGCAGTGCATGTAAAACATTTTGCTCTGCTACAGCGCCTGCCTACATTGAATGCTCAATAAGCCAGGTATTATGCTCCAGCCAGCTGTCATTACGCTTGAGGTTATAGGGAATTACATACCGAGCCAATGATGTGCCTTTAAGCTATTGGTCAATGGAGTCCTTTTTCAGTATCAAGCAAACATAGGGCAGTGGCTAACAGTCCAGACCCTGAACTCAGATCTGACTTGAACCTTAAGTCCACCACTCACTAACTATGCCAGCTCAAGTTGGGGGATGACCCCCTCAACTTCCCAAACAGCGGAGACAAGGGTCGCTGTGCATTAGGAGGTCCTGAGGGTTAAAGGGTGTTTGGCACATAGCAAGCACTCAATAAACGCAAGCTCGTATTATTATCACCCCAACTCCTTGCCCTACCCCCACTCCCCAGAAAGCACTGAACATTAGTAAATTTTAATTTGAAAATAAAAGAACACATTTAAAACTGCCAAACAGATTTAAAATAATATTCATTAAACAAAATTAAAATATTCTATTAAAGCCAGACTTTGGGCTCAGACCAAATTTTTATAACCCAAGCTTAAAGGCCAAGGAGTCCCTCAGCCACAATGGGGACATTGTGATTGAACTTGAGACTTCAACGCTGCTATTGAGCGGTCTTTGAAATGCACGCACGTTTCCCGTTAAAATGAAAGGGAAGTCATAGGAAGAAAAAAAGTGAGGTTCTTGCTCACCCCAACAAACCTTAATGAATTGAAAAAGAAAAACAAAAGATTTCTCATGTTTCTCCTGCTGCCTTATCCTGCCAAAGACGCCTGGCCCCCTCCTAACCCCAGCTTTGACTGGTACCCGCTCAGAACATTTCAGATCTGATATGCTCCACCAGCTAAGCTAGCCTAAATTCTGGTCTTTGTCAGGTTTTATAGGTGGTGGTGTATCAGGGAGCTGGGACCTGAGAGCCCAGCTGCTAGGGTCCCATTCCAGCGCTGCCTCACCAAACTCTGCCTCAGTCTCCATAACCAAAGATAACCCCCTCTTATCTTTCGGTAGCATCATCCTTCATCCTCCCTGAGCCTTTAACAACACATGGGAAAAGTGACATCCTTCTCTAGGTGGGGTTTCTTGCCAACCAGTGGGTGGCATGACCTCCTTCTCAGCCCTTGGCTGTGATGTGGGGCCATGAGATTGGAAGGAGGGAGGCTGTGCAGCCATTGGGGAGGGCATGGGGTGGACTCCCGGATCCACCTTCCACCTGCTGTGTGATATTGGGCAGAGGACTTGGGCTCTCTGAGCCCCTCACCCATTCATGGGTCATTTGCCGTCTCCTCAGCTACCCACTCCAGTGTTCTTGCCTGGAGAATTCCATGGACCATGTAGTCCATGGGGTTGCAAAGAGTCAGACATGACTGAGCGACTTTCACTCACTCCTCCATGCTGGGTTTGTTAAACAGCTTCAGTACACTGATGGATGGGAACATGGCCTGCAGGTTCAGAGAGGGTGGTTCTTACAGTGGACTTGCACCCACTCCTAGAAGTACTAAGAAAAGACAGAAAGTGGCCACTACTTGCCTAGGGAATATTCCTTCTTATTCTTCAAGTAGCTTCAGTCTTGGGATTTCGACATCTGGAAGAATCTACTGGTCTCTGAAGGGCAATCTTCTTCTTACTGGGAGGTGGGTGTACCGTTACGGGAGGGTGTACCGTTTCCACATTAAAACACGGATGAATATATTTTTTTAGAGTTCTGTCTTTATGTTATTATAAATTTGAAAAATAACAGGCACTTCAGAAAAATGGTTTCGTATGTTTTTAATCATGTAAGACAAAAGTATTTTAAAAATCAAGTCCACCAGGTAATTATGGCAAAAGTGGCATCCAGGTATTTACAGCAAATAACTCAAATAACAGAATTTTCTACTAACCAGAATTGGAATTCTGCACTCAGTTTTCAGGGGAATACAGTGAAACAAATGAGTTTTCTCATTTGTAAAGTCATCTCAGAGTACGTGTCTGGACATATTCAGTCTGTATCTTGTATCTTCAGAAGAAGAATGGCTGTCCTTTGGATGAAGACGATGCTAGTTAAAATAACCTCAGTTCCAGGACCTGTTCTGATTGACTATAAGGATCAACTCACTTATTCCTCCCAACAATTTTATGACAGAAGTCTATTTCTATTCACATTTTAGAGAAGGACAGTAGGCACAGAGAGGTTAAGTGGCTTGTTCACGGTCACACAGCAAGTGAGGAGCAGAGCCAGGCTTTGTCTGCAGATGGTTCTAGAGACGGTCTTCATAATCCCTGCACTCCCTGCCTCGTTAACCACCATAGAAAAAATTAAATTTTCCTTCTCTTTGACCTTCACGTTACTGGACAGTTAATTAGTTAGGGACAGGCATGTGAGGGAAACAAAGGAACTGTCAGTCCTGACTGTAATTTTTCAGTATTTTACAAAGATGTGTTGGTGTATTCTATTAGTCTCCAGTGCGGCATAATGCAGGGGTTTAAGAGCCAGTCTGTCCAAGTCTACGACTTATTAATACTATCTTTGTGACCTTGGATTTACTTAGCTTCTTCCAGCAACAGTTTTCTCACTTAGGAAATGAGGATCATACATCTACAACATCAGAGTTAGCAAATATTAATCTACATCATCAGAGTTAACAACTATGATCTGAGTAGCAAAGGGCATCTGATACAGTGACTGATTGTCTGCTGCTGTTTATTACCTTACCTGTTGGGGAGGAAGTAACTGTAGAAATTGTCTCTCCCAGTGAGGCACAGTTGCAGTGGGGTACAGTCTGGAGTGAAGGAGAAGGGAAAGAGCCTGGGATGCGGGGTTTAAGCTGGAAAACAGCTCAGGATTTTCCATATGAGATCAGAGACACTGGCTTTCTATGTCCCCACATGAGAAACTGCAGAGACGACTCCTCAGCAGGCAGCTTGGAACTCTTGAGCCTGCCAGGGTTAGAATCTGTGCTTGAGGACCCCGTGCCCCCCGCCTCCGGGGGTGGGGGTGTGGTGGGGTGAGGCTTGACTGTCATGTGACCAGTACCTGGCAGCGGGGAGACACTCCCCACCACCCCAGAAAGAGCTGGACTTTGGGCGTGAGCTCGACTCAGAGGCAGCGAAGAACTCTTCCAAAAACCCTTCCCCACTTGCCTATGCAAACTAAAACACAACTGTAGGCTGTGATTCCCTTTCTTCTGTCTTGGAAAATGTCCTCTCCAGAAGCCTCTGCCGAGTTTCCAGTGACCGGGTGTGCAGACCATCTGCGTTTGCCGCCTTCCACTTTGCTGCTCCGTTCAGCCCCCCTCCATTTCCTCTTGAATATAGAAAATGGAATTTCATTCATTCATTCAAAAATATGTATTGAGCACCAGCTGTGTACCAGGACCTACCCTGGACACGAAATACAGTAGAGGACAGAAACAACCGAAATCTAATCCCTCCTGGAGCTACACTTAAGAGGGAGAAAGACCACAGATAAAAACCTGTATGTGTGCAGTACACTGGATGTCAGACGGTCATGCCTCTTTGGGGAAAAAACGCAAGAGAAGGTTGATTGAAACTGTAGGGGTGGTGAGGTGGGCATGAGAGGGTCTCCTGAGCAGACAGCCTCTGAGCACACCACCCCTGGAGTGAGGGAGCCCTGCCCACATCTGGGGAAAAGTATTCTAGAAAGAAGAAACCAGCAAAGGCAAAAATCTTGAGATGGGCATGGCCTGGAGCCCAGTGGGCTAGGCCCACTGAATAGGGGGCAGGAGGAGGTGAAATTGTGATGGAGGGCCCCCATCCAGGAGGGCCATTCTCTGTCAGTTAGACGTGTCTGAAATCAACAGTATTATAATTTCTTAATGACTTTTTAGCAGTACATAGGACCTAAATCTGAAGTCAGTCACTGCAAGTTCAGATAGCCAGAGTGGGCAACCAGGTAAGAAGTTAATGAAATGAGCAGGATAATTAACCAGGAGAAACGAGGACTCCATATTGCCATGTGTTCTGGTTTTTCAAAAGGCACCAAAACCTGGACCTTTGTGAGAAATGTTCTGATTTTTAAATCAGCCTGCAGAACCACGGGCATGCAACTGCATGCTCAGAATTTGAGCCCACTCTTCCAAACATCCCTGTCGACCTTGGGAGTCTGACTTCAGTGAAAAGGCATCAAGCCTTTCTCACACACTCTTTTCTTTTTTTACCAATCCCTGACTAGAAGGATGCCAAGAGATGCGAAAAATTGTTTCCAGGAAAAAGGAGGACTTGAATCTCCTGGGGATGGGGGCTGAGATATCTTCCAGGGAGCAATCAGTTTGCTTCATTTTTTTAGTCTTTCTCAGGACTTTTTCCTGATCACCCCTCATCATTGGTAATGGCAAACATGGTCCAAATCTGTCCTCCTTCGGGTTTCCATTAGTTTCATGATGATTATTATTTTGTCATCTGGGGTTCATTTATGAGCGGTGAAATGTTTGCAGGTTTCGTAAATGGTTGTCAGCCACTGTTTAGAATGGCAAGGAACTTCTCATGTTTTTCACATTGTAAGGACTGTTGTGATAGTTTCCAGTGGCTACAGACATGAAATGGGATAAAAGGAGGGGGCCTTGAAGGATTCCACATAGAGTGATTGGAAAATTGAGTAATTAGTTGGAGGTGGGGGGCTCTGAGGGTAGGGGTGGGGCTCAGAGCCCTAAAGATCTGGAATGCCGAGGCTGACAACACCGACTTTATAGTCTGCCTTCTCAACCCCAAAGCTAGAGTTAAGCAAAATCCCAGCCAAGGGTCCACATAGCTATCAAGATTCTTCTGGATGAAAGTAACAGAGAACTTACTTCCAAGCTGGTTTAAATAAAAAGGAAGCGTATTGACTTGGGAACATTGTAAAATTCTGGGGCACTCTGGCTTCAGGTGCGGCTGGTTCAAGAGCTCAGATATAGGTGAGGCACCCATCTTTTAATTCATCCCTGTTCAGGAGGAGTCCGTCCTCTGTCACATGCCACTTCTGGAACTCAGGATGGAGTGGGTGAGAGGTAGATTCCCAAACTGAACTCAGCAATGTTTTTTGGAAGTGAGGAGTGGACTGGCTCCCTGTGGACCCCCAAATTGCACGGTAATGCTGCTCTTGATTTGCCTTGACCTCCCCTCTTCTGCTGAGCTACAGTGCCATTTGTGAAATGTGTAATTTCACTCTTTCTGTACATCCTCTCCTCAAACATTCCTGTGAGGAAGGCACTTTGTGCTACTATTCTGCTTTCCCACAGACCTAGAGGATGATCTTTTATTTCAAGTAAAAGTGTTTCTCCATCTATTTCCCATGAAGTGATGGGACTGGATGCCATGATCTTCGTTTTCTGAATGTTGAGCTTTAAGCCAACTTTTTCACTCTCCTCTTTCACTTTCATCAAGAGGCTCTTTAGTTCCTCTTCACTTTCTGCCATAAGGGTGGTATCAGCTGCATATCTGAGGTTATTGATATTTCTCCTGGCAATCTTGATTCCAGCTTGTGCTTCTCCCAGCCCAGCATTTCTCATGATGTACTCTGCATATAAGTTAAATAAGCAGGGTGACAAAATACAGCCTTGACGTACTCCTTTTCCTATTTGGAACTAGTCTGTTGTTCCATGTCCAGTTCTAACTGTTGCTTCCTGGCCTACATACAGGTTTCTCAAGAGGCAGGTTAGGTGGTCTGGTATTCCCATCTCTTTCAGAATGGGAATCTGACTGTGATCCACACAGTCAAAGGCTTTGGCATAATCAATAAAGCAGAATAGATATTTTTCTGGAACTCTCTTGCTTTTTAAATGATCCAGTAGATGCTGGCAATTTGATCTCTGGTTCCTCTGCCTTTTCTAAAACCAGCTTGAACATCTGGAAGTTCACGGTTCACATATTTCTGAAGCCTGGCTTGGAGAATTTTGAGCATTACTGTACTAGCGTGTGGGATGAGTGCAATTGTGTGGTAGTTTGAGCATTCTTTGGCATTGCCTTTCTTTGGGATTAGAATGAAAACTGACCTTTTTGAGTCCTATGGCCACTGCTGAGTTTTCAAAATGTGCTGGCATATTGAGTGCAGCACTTTCACAGCATCATCTTTCAGGATTTGAAATAACTCAATTGGAATTTCATCACCTCCACTAGCTTTGTTGGTAGTGATGCTTTCCAAGGCCCACTTGACTTCACATTCCAGGTTCTAGACTTCACATGTCTGGTTCTAGTTTGAGTGATCACACCATCGTGATTATCTTGGTCATGAAGATCTTTTTTGTACAGTTCTTCTGTGTATTCTTGCCACCTCTTTTTAGTATCTTCTGCTTCTGTTAGGTCCATACCATTTCTGTCCTTTACTGAGCCCATCTTTGCATGAAATGTTCCCTTAGTGTCTCTAATTTTCTTGAAGAGATCTCTAGTCTTTCCCATTCTGTTGTTTTCCTCTATTTCTTAGCATTGATCACTAAGGAAGGCTTTCTTATCTCTTCTTGCTATTCTTTGAAACTCTACATTCAGATGCTCATATCTTTCCTTTTCTCCTTTGCTTTTCGCTTCTCTTCTTTTTACAGCTATTTGTAAGGCCTCCCCAGACTGCAGCCATGAAATTAAGGACACTTGCTCCTTGGAAGAAAAGTTATGACCAACCTAGATAGCATGTTGAAAAGCAGAGACATTACTTTGTCAACAAAGGTCCATCTAGTCAAAGCTATGGTTTTTCTTGTGGTCATGTATGGATGTGAGGGTTGGCCTGTGAAGAAAGATGCTTTTGAACTGTGGTGTTGGAGAAGACTCTTAAGAGTCCCTTGGACTGCAAGGGGATCCAACCAGTCCATTCTAAAGGAGATCAGCCCTGGGTGTTCTTTGGAAAGAATGATGCTAAAGCTGAAACTCCAGTACTTTGGCCACCTCATGTGAAGATTGACTCATTGGAAAAGACTCTGATGCTGGGAGGGATTGGGGGCAAGAGGAGAAGGGGATGACAGAGGATGAGATGGCTGGATGGCATCACCGACTTGATGGACATGAGTATGAGTGAACTCTGGGCGTTGGTGATGGACAGGGAGGCCTGGCGTGCTGCGATTCATGGGGTCGCAAAGAGTCAGGCACGACTGAGTGACTGAAGTGAACTGAACTGAACTGAAAGGTGTTTTAGGGGCTTCCCTGGTGGCTCAGTGGTAAAGAATCCACCTGCATTGCAAGAAATGCAGGAGACTCAGGTTCAATCCCTCGGTCAGAAAGGTCCCAGGGAGGAGGGCATGGCAACCCACTCCAGTATTCTCGCCTGGAGAATCCCATGGACAGAGGAACCTGGTGGGCTGCAGCCCATAGGGTCACAAAGAGTTGGACACGACTGAAGCGACTTAGCACGTGCATACACAAGGGTGTTTCAGAGAGGGTCCTCTCTTTTCATGGTGCCTTGTACAAAATTAACGCTCAGTATTGGGGTCTCCAGCCAAGCATGGGAGCTGCAGTAGACTTCTGAGGAAAAAATGAAAATGTCTCAGCATCACCTGGAGGGGCTGGAGCGACCTTGAGGAGCCTGTGCTTATGTTTTTGAGCCTTTGACGATTAACCTGTGTTTCTTATCCACCTCTGAGCTTTGTCCTTCATTGTTGCCTCCACTCCATTATTGCCTTTTTCCTGTTGCTTTTAGTGACCCTACAGTAATATCTGATGCAACATAAAGGTTGCAAGCCAGCAGCCAAAAGGCATTTTGTTTGGTCTGCAGAACATTTAAAGTAGAATATGGAGCCAACATTTGAAAATCTGTACAAAGCACACAAAAATGCAGATTTCTGGCTTCCATTTAAAAATCAGATCTGTTGACATTTTGCCCACATCTTCACGTGACCTCAATCGACCGGAACTGGGAAATGATTGCCTCTTTTAGATGGATGAGTTCTCAGTTCACCACGGTCCCCACCTTTCTTTGTTGTCTTCCCAAAGCAGGGGTTCAGGGTTAATTACCATTGACCATCAGGATGGTGCTGTTGGTTGTCCTCCTGTCCTACAGTAGGTTTCAAAGGGAAGAGAAGTCTTTCCTATATCCAGGTCTTCATCAATAGGTGAAAATGAAGTGTAAATAGAGTTGGTCATTAGTATTAAGAAAAATAAGGAAAAGCACATTTCTTAATGCTGGCCCTCGTGGACAGTTCTGTTTGTGGAGATGGGTCCTTGCATTATAGAATGGCACTTAACATGTCCACATATGGACCATACTCCTTTCAGAAATAAATAGTTCCCTTTGCTCCAGGCATCCACCACCAGTTTGATAAGAAGAATTACCGTAAGAAAAAAGAAAAACAAAACTGTTTTTGCCCTGAATTGCTTGCCGGTGGGCCCTGCATTGGCAGTAGAGGTTCTGAGTTGGCTGATTTGGGTTTAATCATAGGTGAACTTGCCAACTATTGAGGCCACTTATGACAGTCTGTCTAAGATGTTATAGAAGAGATTCAGCATTGGAAGAGAGGTTGAACCATCTTAAAGAGTCTTTGGAGAATTTCTTGACTTTCAGCTGTGAAAGGACATTGTGGCCACTACTTTCAAAAGGCTTGCAAACAGTCCATTCTGCTGCTGAGAGTGGGCCGGCATCGAGGCTTGCTGCAGAGCAGATAGAGGGACCAGATGGTCTCTGGGTGTCTCTTCCAGCTCTGATTCTGTGAGCTGCCCCTCAAAGAGTAAATTTCCCCAAGACTGGTTTAGTTTGTTGCCTCCCACATCACAATAGCTCCTAACAGTGGTCTGTGATGGAAACCCAGAGGAACATGGTTGTCCAGGAAGGGAAATGAGGCTTCCCTAGGCCAGTACTGTGTACTGCTGGCTTGGTTTTCTTGCTTATTTGTTTTGGCCTTTCACCCATGCTCCAAATCTGGGCAAGTGTCTGAAATAGTGCCCATGTTTCAGTTTCCCATAATGACAATAATGGGTGCCAATCATCTATTCAACACATATTAATTGAACACCTGCTATGAGGCAGCCGCTGTTCCAGGCACTTGGCAGGAAGCTGAGAGCAAAACTGACCAAGTTGGCCCAGTAGCTAAGACCCTGCACTCCCGATGCAGGGGGCCTGGGTTCAGTCCCTGGTCAGGAACCAGATCCCACATGCCACGGCCAAGAGTTCCCAGGCGGTAACCAAAAGATCCTGTGTGCTGCGAGGAAGATCAAAGATCTTGCATGCCACAACTAAGACCCAGTGCAGCCAAAAAAATTGAAAAAACAAACAAATACAACTGACCAAGTCCTTGCTCTCATGGAGCTATGTTTTTGGTGGAAGAAAGATGGGCAGGATCAGGAACACAAGGAAAAATACATATAGTATGACAGAGAGTGTTAACTGCTATGGAGAAAAATTAAGTGGAAAGGGGGAAGCAAGGAGGGTTGTAATGCAGCAAGGAAAGGTGGCATTTTTAATTTAGTTTTAATTTAAAATAAAGTGCTCAGTGAGGTGGTGTGATGCTAAGTTGGCTGGAAATTAAGGTCCTGATTTGTAGCATTTGCCACTTCCCATGGTGTAAATATTCCCACCATGCCGATTCAAGCTCCTGATGGTGCAACAACCAGTTCACAATATTCACAGCAATTTACCAGTCGTTTCTTGCAGGTTGGTGCTGGCTGGCTGTAGCACGCCACCAGTGGGGAGGGCCTCACCATAAACTATCTGGCCGATGAGCACGTGCAGAAGCCCCGAGTAAGACTGTGCTTGATGTATTCAGGAATAGCCCGGAGTCCATTGTGGCTGGAACAGAAAGAGAAGAGGGACAAGAGATGTGGTCAGAGAGCCAGAGGCAGATGACCTAAGCATTTTAAGCCACAGTTGGATTTTTGGCTTCTCCTGTGACTGAGGTGGGAGCCCCTGGAGGGACCAAGCAGAAGAGAAACAGGATCCGATTTACATTGAGCAGAATCCCTCTGATTGCCCTGAGAGCAGGCAGCAAAGACAGAGCAGGTAATCCTGTTGTGAGACTGCTAATGGCAAGAGGTAATGACTTGGAGTCAATACTTTCGCCACCTGATGCAAAGAACTGACTCATCAGTAAAAAACCCTGATGCTGGGATTGAAGGCAGGAGGAGAAGGGGATGACAGAGGATGAGATGGTTGGATGGCATCACCAACTCGATAGACATGAGTCTGAGCAAGCTCTAGGAGTTGGTGATGGACAGGGAAGCCTGGCATGCTGCAGTGAATGGGGTCGCAGAGAGCCGGACACGCCTGAGCAACTGAACTGAACGGAATGATTTGGAGCAGGCGAGTAGCAGCAAGGGTGGAGAGAAGTAGTTAGATTCTGGATGTATTCTGAAAGCAGAACCAATGGAACTTACCAACAGAATGGGTTTGGGAAGTGATATAAGAGTCCAAGGTGACTCCAAGGTTTTGGCCTGAATATCTGGGAAGCTGGAGCTGACATTTCCTAACATGGGGAGGCAAGTTGAGGAGCAGGTTGAGAAGGAAGCTTAGGCTTCTTCTTATGAGCCTGACTTTGAGTGAGTGCTTACATGCAGCCTCTTCTCCTTCCACGCTCACGAGGAGGTTCTTTTTTTACCTCATTTTCGAGAGGGCATGACAGGGACTCAAAGTGGTTAAACAGCAAGCCCCAAGTGACCCCGCTAGGACCTGACCAGGCCAGAACTGCCCCCCTCCACCTCTCAGCTGTCTTGCCATGTTTCCTTGGCTCTCCCAGCCACATTCCTCCTCTTTGTTCTGAGGAAATGGAGGCAGAAAATTTCTGTGATGGAACCAACCAAAAGCAAAGGAGCTCTGCAGGGGTTAACAGTGCAGGCACAGGTGGGTTCTGCTCAGTCGGTCCACTGCCTGCCTCTTTCTGTGACAACTATGTTGGACTGACTCAAGAAGGTTAATATTTCACAGGGGAACTCATACTTGGCAGAATCTGCCCGTCAATGCAGGAGATGAGGGTTCCATTCTTGGGTCGGGAAAGATCCCCTGGAGAAGGAAATGGCAACCCACTCCAGTACTCTTGCCTGGAAAATCCCACAGACAGAGGAGCCTGGCGGGCTACAGTCCCTGGAGTGCAGAGTGGGACACGACTGAGCACACCGCCCCCTACACGCCCCTGATGCTCTTGCTAGTGGCTTAGGGACCTTAGGGGACTCACACTTAAAAAACATTAGTCAACAGTCTAGAAGGCTTTGGTTTTGGACGGACATAGGTTTAAATCCAGATTCCACCGCTCAGTAACTTTACCTGCCTGAACCTCAGTTTATCCATCTGTGCCATGGACACACTAAGGGTTCCTCTGGAATTAAATGAGATAATACATAAGGCCGTTTGGCACTGTGCATAGCCCAGAGGCCACACAGGGCAAATGGAGAGTCCCAGGACCGTTATGGTTTGAGTGAGGGAAGGAGAAGCTTGGGTTTAATCGTAGACAAAGGCTGACTGGCCTTCTGAAGCTGGGATGCGGATAAGGAGTTGTGAAGTGTGTCCTGCCTCAGAGCTTTGTAGTTTGGCCTTTTTCTTTTCTTTTTGCCCGATCCTGGAGGTTGGCAGCCTCTCTCTGCGTCTCTGCCGTGCTCACAGGCGGCCAGTCCTTGGCCATTTACTGCTGTCGGAGCCCCCAGAGGGGCCGACCTCGGCCCCACGGAGAAGCCTGCCTTGAGATGTCATTTGTCGATGGCAGAACAGCCTGTTCTCTCAACAGGCAAATCCCCAGATGGGAGCCCATTCAGGGCTGCCACGTTTTTCCTGATGAAATTCCTGACTTGGTGTGTTGTGTTTTTTTAAAAACACGCCCACTGCCTCCCAAAACCTCAGCCGGAGAAGAGAAACATTTCTCGTTGAATTACTGGGTTTTGAAAGGGTGTCAAGTTATGCCCCACTTTCATGGCCTACATACGCCACTCTTTCCACTCACTGCTTTGGAAGAGAGTCCCAGATGGCAGAGGCTGGCTGTTATCTCAGCCACCCTTGCATTTCGCAGATGGGGAAACTGAGGCTCAGAGAGGCCAAGGAGGAGAGCCCCACGCTGAGTTGGTCTCCGGGCCTCGGCCAGACCCAGATCTCTGGATTTCAGCCCATTTTTCTTCCTCCTTCATCAGAGGTCACCAACGGGCAGCCTGTGGCCACCTCTACCCCACAGATGTGCTTTCTTTGGCCCGAGAGTGTTTTAATTTGCATCAGTTGCCAGCATTTAGAAATCAGGAGATTCCATATAAAAACCCACATTTCTGGCTGCTCTTAGACCCTTGGGAGATCTGCCAATGAGGTCTGCATTCCTGCCTGGTGACCATTGAGGATCTCAGTAATGTCCACTCCCTTT
The DNA here is from genome assembly GCA_006408675.1 of Madoqua kirkii. NCBI lineage: Eukaryota > Metazoa > Chordata > Mammalia > Artiodactyla > Bovidae > Madoqua > Madoqua kirkii. Next base: position 36,897 of record SJYC01088116.1, read on the forward strand.
AGCCAGAGCATGTCTTCATTTTGCCGCAGTCCCCACCCCGCCTTCTAGTCTCCCTGGATGCTTGGGGCTGAGTGTCAGTTACCATCATAGAGCTTCTCCCTTCCTGGTTCTCTGATGGCGGTATGTGTGGTGTGTGTGCGTGTGTGCACACTCACGCATGCACTTAGTCCCTCAGTTGTGTCTGTTTGTGACCTCATGGACTGTAGCCCACCAGACTCCTCTGTCCAGGGGATTCTCCAGGCAAGAATTCTGGAGTGGGTAGCCATTCCCTCCTCCAGGGGATCTTCCTGACCCAGGGTTCAAACCTGGGTCTCCTACATTGCAGGCTGATTCTTTACCGTGTGAGCCACCAGGGAAGTCCAATGGTGGAGTTAAGAGGAAAGTAAATGATATCTTGAAGCTGTGTCTTTATATCAAAAACAAAGAAACAAAAGATGAACTGAAATGGCTGCTTATTTTAAAACTAATGGTACAGAATATTATTTCTTTGTGGCAGGGAAGGAATTTTCTGTGAATTTAATGTGCAAGCAGAATACGTTGGTGTCTAAACAGCCAGCCGTCTTCACTCGCTGACATCGCCTCCGCCTCCCCTTTCCACCAGCATCCCATTTGTGACCCCCTCCATGCCAGGGCTGAGGTTTCCACTTATTTTTTTTAAGACAGAATTAAACTTCCTTGACCGAAGTCTGCCCCACTTCTCTGAAACTTGAAATGCTATTAAATGAAATTAAGAAGTTTTTAAAAAGTTTAAATAATCTTTGCATTGCTCAAGAAAGACCATGTGTGTGAGTCTGCATGAGTTTGCGTGTGTCCACGCACACACATGCTGTGTGCCTTTGTGATGTGTTCTTGATTTATGGGATTTCCCCTGAATAGAACTGGATGAAAGTGTTTTTTCCCTGGCTCTGGGACTGGCACTTCTGGACTTTGGTGTAAATTTAAGCCAGGGTGCAAAGCCAAGTGTTTTAACTCTGTTTTAATGGTATAGCAGGGAGCTGGGTTAAGGTTGGGTTAAGAGTGACGTTTCTTCTTTCTGGGCCATATTGGGAGGGCTCATCGAGAGAAGAGTTGTGGATTCCAAGTTTTTAAAATGATCATCACGCTCTTTCCAGGAGAGCTGACTGAGAGAAAAGAGACTCACATTTTCAGAATACCTGCTGTGTGTCAGAACTCGGTGTACAGATTCTTTCAGTCTGCTTTCTGAAGTGAGCTGTGGAACTTTCTTTGAATACTGACCTGTTCTTGTTCATCCGTATTAGGAAAAAATAGAGAAAGATAGCTGTAAAGCAGATAATGGGTAGTATTTCCTAGAACGAGGCGCAATTTGTTTAAGGGAGAAAAGAGTGCATTTAGAGGAAAAATATGTAAATAGCACAGGTGGCTTTGTGGATGTGACAGGATCGTGAGCGAAGGGTTTGGTTTTCCCCTCACAATACTCAGGAGTGGTCAGGTGGTCAGCCTGCCCCTAAGCTTGGAAACCCTTCTAACATCGTGTACTTCCTCAAAGCACTTAAACTTGTCATTAAATACTTAGTTGTGTAACCTTCTGCATAGTTCTAGCCGACTTCTTTGAACCAAGGCTTTGTGGTCATTTCATTGTTGCTGCATCCCTAGCCTCCGGGAGGGTGCCAGGCATGCGGTAGGTGCTCAGCGAACAGCAACACAGGGCTGCATGGACACCCTGCGAGATTCAGAGGGGCTAAGCGACTTGCTTTCAGGTGTCACAGCTTGGACAGGGCAGAGCCATGGTTCAAATCATTATGTCCTCTGATCATAGGAACACTCCCTTTCATTTATTTTTCCAAGGTTTTCTGAATGCTTTCCTGAACTTCAAAAAAATTATTTATGTATTTATTTTTGGTTGCGCTGAGTCTTTGTTGCTGCACAAGGTCTTTCTCTAGTTGCGGCAGCAGGGGGTACTCTGTTGAGGAGGCTTCTCTTACTGCTGCTGCTGCTAAGTCGCTTCAGTCATGTCTGACTCTGTGCGACCCCATAGGCGGCAGTGCACCAGGCTCCTCTGTCCATGGGATTCTCCAGGCAAGAATACTGGAGTGGGTTGCCATTTCCTTCTCCAATGCATGAAAGAGAAAAGTGAAAGTGAAGTCGCTCAGTGGTGTCCGACTCTCAGCGACCCCATGGACTGCAGCCTACCAGGCTCCTCCGTCATGGATTTTCCAGGCAAGAGTACTGGAGTGGGGTGCCATTGCCTTCTCCGTCTCTTACTGTGGAGCCCAGCATCTAGAGTGCACAGGCGTCAGTCGGTGGCTGGGCTTAGTTGTTCCGAGACATGTGAGATCTTCTCCCATCAGGGATTGAACCTCTGTTCCCTGCATTGGCAGGCAGATTCTTATCCACTGTACCGCCAGGGGAGTCCTCCCTTTCATTTGTAAAGCCCTCTTGAAAGCCTTTTCATAGCGATTGGACTCACTTCTACAAGATGACATTGGCCCATTTTTGTTGATGACTGATCTAGAGCAGAGAAGGGGAAGGGAGCAAGTTAATTTTTTTTCCCCCTTCAGACCATCCTCACCAACTTTCAGTTTGGAGAATAAAAGCAATTTTTAATACCCAGGACACCTCCACCTCAGGGGAGGGGGAGGCAAAGTGATTTGATGAACAGCCAGAGTGAGCAAAGTCAGGGAAGACCCTAAACTGCATTACGGAGTCACAGTAAGGGTAGAACTAACAGTACATTGAGACATCTAGAAAAATTTTAGTGTGTGGGAGAGGAAATAGTTAACTGCAGTTAACTATGGGATGTGGAATGGAGAGAGGAGATTTTTGTTTTTCACTTTATATACTCTCTGCACATTCTGAAAACTTTTACTAAGGGCATGGATTGTTTTATATTCAAATAAACAGTGAATTTTGAAATGTAACAGTAGCTGACTTTTACCTGGGACATTTAGAGTATCAAATAGTAAATTACAAACCTTTGAAAAAGTAGGGATACAGGAGTCTAAGCCAACAGTAAATAGGTAAGTAAATAAACAGCAGAGAGGGAGGTGTCTTGTTTACAGTAGAATGACAAGGGCTGACGGGAAGTGTGGGGCGAGGGCTGGATTGGAGACATACCATGTTGCAACCATTATGGTAAAAGACTTGGTGCCGTCAGGAATCATTCGTGAATACCAAGTCTGGGGTGGGGATGTTGATGAGAGCCAGGAACTTGGTATGCTGTTGAAGGGTCTCCCCACGGATGGCTTGTTAATTTCAAGGGGAAAAAGTAGTCTCTGTGCAGTGGAGAAATCAGATGACACGTTGCCTGGGTGATCAGTATTAACATCATCAGTGAGAGGAGGAGGGTACAGGATACCTTAGAAGGACACACCATCAGCTGTGCAGTGGGCTGGTCGAGAGTCAGAACCTGAGTCTAATCATGAAGAAACAGCAGAGGAACCCAGAATGTGGAACACTTCGTTTTTTTAAAAACCCCACCTTATTCTTTAAAAAAACGCCAGTGTTGTGAAAGATAGAGAAAGGCCAGATTCAAGGCATCTAAAGAGATATGCCAACTAACTTCAGAGATCATATCTAGACTGGGTCCCCTGTAGGAGGGGAAATGCTATGCGGAACGTGGTTAGTCAGTTGACAAATCCTAATACGGAAAGTGGGTTAGGTAAAATAGGATATTGGCATTCAGTGAACTGATGGTAACTGTCCTGAGATTATGTACGAGAATATTCTCAAGAAATACACCCCAATGAATGAATTCTTTAACAGTAAAGGGCCATGTATCTGTAACTTACTGTTAAATGGTTCAGAAAACAATTAGATAAGTGTGTGTGTGTATGTGTGTGCATGCACATGTGTATGGAGAGAAAGAACAGTTTGTAAATCAAATGGGATAAGATGCTTACAGCAAGTGCATCTGGATAAAAGGTACACATGTGTTCTTTGTGCTAGTGAGTCGGAATACTCCAGTATCCATGGGCTTCCCTGGTGGCTCAGATGGTAAAGAATCTGCCTGCAGTGCAGGAGACCGGGATTGGATCCCCTGGAGGAGGGCATGGCAACCCACTTCAGTATTCTTGCCTGGAGAACCCCCATGGACAGAGGAGCCTGGCGGGCTACGGTCCATGGGGTCGCAAAGCGCTGGACACAACTGGGCAACTAAGCACAGCACAGCACAGCCCTGTTACATCCTTTACTCCTCAGAAAGACCCCTGGCATCAGGCACGGTTATGCTTATTTTCACAGATGAGAAAACTGAAGGTCAGGGAGGTAAAGCTGCGGCAAGACCCAGAGCACGTCGGTGCTAGAGCGGCACTCCCACATTTCTGCCCAGAGCCACCAGTAATGGAATGCCTCTTCCAGTGATGGTTTTTCAGTGTTATGCCAGCAGAGCCCTGGATGACATTAAGTCACTGAGTCTTTTTTTTTTAATCTCGTTTCCATTCACTTTCGATTCTTTTAAGTTCAGAAAAAGTCTCGAGTTGGTGTGAGAAGGTGAACGGCCTGTACCTTATGACTCTTACTGAATAAGAGAGCACCACTGGGCGGGCGACTTGCAGGCCCTCCGCGCGTATTTGCTCTCCACTGCATCTCTATGAGGAGAAGGCAGTGGCGCCCACTCCAGTACCCTTGCCTGGAAAATCCCATGGACGGAGGAGCCTGGTGGGCTGCAGTCCATGGGATCGCGAAGAGTTGGACACAGATGAGCAACTTCACTTTCACGCATTGGAGAAGGAAATGGCAACCCACTCCAGTGTTCTTGCCTGGAGAATCCCAGGGACAGGGGAGCCTGGTGGGAGGCCATCTATGGGGTCGCACAGAGTCGGACACGACTGAAGCAGCAGCAGCAGCAGCAGCAGTATCTCTATGAAGACAGTTTCATTATCCTCACTTTACAGATAAGGAAACTGAGGCATAGAGGTTAAGGATCTGGATAAGGGAGGAGATGGCTTTTGAAACCTGGGAGTTTGGCTCAGACACTGTGCTTACTTGGGTTCACCATTCTGTTCAACAAGCTCAGAAGCATGCATTTGAATGAATGAGAAAATAAAAACCCCCAAACCTTCAGTCAAAGTCCACTCTAGGCAGGAGTCTCTGATCTTTCAAGTGCTGCCTAGACCGTTCTTAGTTCCATGAATTTCCTTTTCGTTATATATGTATAAATGAGGATGAGGATAGTAATAAGATCTGTTGTTTACTGAGCACCTGCTAGGTGCCAGGTGCTGGGACAAGTACCTACACATCTTGTTTTTCTCTCACTTGAATCCTATGCAGTAAGTACTATTGTCCCCATTTTATAGATGAAAAGACTGAGATTCAGAGGGGCTCAAAATCTTCACTTGCTCAATTTGTCTGACCCTTTATGATCCCATGGACTACATAGACCCCATGGACTCAAAATCTTAGGCAACCCATAAGTGCCAGAGATGGAGTTTGAAGGCACATTTCTTGGATTCCAGAGTGTGGATCCATCACCACCCCACTTGGCCTGAGCCCTTGGGGGCTGGCTTGAGGATTCAAGCTATTTTCTGTGCTCTTTGGCACAGGGCGCTGGACAGGTAAAACCACAAGGCCTGGGGTGGTGGTATTACGTCTGCTCGTGGAAAATTGACCTCAGCTGTCGTTGGGGTCTCCCTTTCCTCCTCTGCTGGGTCAGAGTACAGATGGCCATGTGGGGAGGGGAGGTCGGGAGGCAGCTTTCAGGGACTGCTTTATGGAAAGGCTTCTAGAAGGTTGTGTGGCCCGGAAGCGGCACTGCGCTGATGCTGGGGGCCTCTGCCTCGGAACTACAAGCAAATTCTTCCCTCCAACAAGAGCACATTGTGTTCTGGCCCCGCTCTCCCACCCGAGCTACTTAAAATGCGGATCCTGCTGCCAACAGCTACTTTTAGCAAGGGCAGACTATCATAAGGAGAGAAACTTGTGAGAAAATAGCAAAATGGAAGCATTGTTCCTGAGGGTTTGGAGCAGGCTCCGGGAACTGTGGGGTGGGAGAGGCCTAGAGACGTGCTTTGCCATCACAAATAAGTTGTACAATAATAATAATAATAAAGTCCCAAAGCTTTTTCTGAAAACTGAAAGGAAGAGAGGGCTGGAGAAATGAGTTCTCGAAAGGTCAGGGTCCTGTGGTCCTGTGGAACCTCAGCTGGAGGAGCTGGGGGATGTTTGGGAGAAGAGAATCGTATCTAGAGACTGGAAGGAACTGTGAAATTGATGGAGTGATTGTTTGTGAAGAATGTGGGACATGAGGGTAAGCTTGTGGGTCAAGAGGGTAATGGAGAAAAGGCCTCTTTTTTTGAGGAATTAGAGTTCCTAGGGACAAACAAGTATCATGGGATGACAGGTTGCAAGGGCAGTTCCAGCTCCACACCAGTTAGACCTTCTGATGCTGCCAGGAGGCTGCCTCATGCAGTAGTGAGAAGACTGTCCCCAGAAGCATTTAAGCAGAGCCTGTGTGATAATACAGGGATTTCATCTTTGAGCTAGGACACAAGACTTGAGCAGAGGCTCACAAACACTGGTCTTGTGTCATGGCCAAGAGGATTGAGTAGTGACATTTTAATCCAAAAGATGATATTAATGTTTTTTAAAAGACTGCACTTTGAGACTATTACTGAGTGGGTGTTACTCACTCAGTTGTGTTTGACTCTTTGTGACACCATGGACTATACCTCTCCAGGCTCCTCTGTCCACGGGATTCTCCAGGCAAGAATACTGGAGTGAGCTACCATTTCCTTCTCCAGGGGATCTTCCCCACCCAGGGATCAAACCTGGATCTCCTGCTTTGCAGGCAGATTCTTTACCGTCTGAGCCACCAAGGAAGCCCCTTTGAGGCTGTGCCCTTCCTGTGTTTGGGTGTCTCAGTGTCCTTTATAAAATTACCAGTTTGTGGAATGTAGAAGTCTGGAAATATCAGGATTAGAGAATGTCCCAGTCTGTTCCGTTGCTAAGATTCGGTGATTTTAGGAAAATATGCTTCTGATTTGGATGAAACAGGATAGGGGGAATGCATGTAAAATCAAGCCTAAAACTGACACATCCAGAAATGGTCGTGTCAGCATATTACTTAGAAATGTGGAGTTAATTACCAGAAGGAACAGCTAAAAAGTTGACAGTGATTGCCCCTTGAGAACTGGGCTGGAGGTGAGTTTTCCTTTAGTATCTATTCTGTGTTATGTGAATTTTGAATTTACATGTAGCTATATGAACTTTGATTAAAAATTTCAAAAACTTTAAGAAATAAAACACGATAGTAGCTGCCATTTTTTGGATTCTATGCTAAGAGCTTTTCAGATATTGTCATCGTTAATTAATTGTATCTGAGAAATGAGGAAATGTGCTCAGGGAGGTGAAGTGATTTGTTTTGCTCTACAAAGAGGGCTCCCTGATGGCTCAGTGCTAAAGAATCTGCCTGCCAATGCAGGAGTTTCGAGTCTGATCCTTGGGTCGGGAAGATCCCCTGGAGAGGGTAGTGGCAACCCACTCCTGTATTCTTGCCTGGAAAATGCTATGGACAGAGGAGGCTGGCGGGCTACAGTCCATGGGGTGGCAAAGAGTCAGACACAATTTAGCAACTGAGCGCACACGAACAAGGAGGGAACTGCCAAGGCTTTTTGTGACTTGAGAACCCAAGTCACACTCATATGCACGATTCTCTGTTGTCCTCTGCCCAAGGTGAGACTTCTGTGAGGTTTGAGTCGAGGGAGAGGATGAGGAGCTGGGTGGTGCTGCAGAAAGGACCGGAAGATAACTGGAAGAGGAGTGATGACAGAAAGAGCAGGTTGTGGTTTGGTTTCTAGACTGTGCATTCTGAGAAATTCTGCAGAGGAGGGACAGATGCACATTAAAAGAGAAATTAATGAACAGTTTCTTGTTTCACTTTGGCCTTGATGGGAGGGAGGCAGAGAGGGAGAAAGCAAGCTGTTTTTGAAGACTCTGCTCTGTGCCAGGCACTGTGCTAGGAACCTTAGGCAAATATCAGCCCATCTAGTCCTCACCATGACCCTAGGAATAATCGTAGTCACTACAGAGGTCACTCTGGAATGCCTACTGCAGGGTTTCTCAGCTTACAGTTGGGGGCTGGAGAGTTCTGTTGCGGAGGCACTGAGCACTGTAGAATTTAGCCGCACCCCTGGCCTGTATCCTGTAGATGCCAGGAGCATCCCTCACCCTCTCAAGTTGTGACAATCAAAAATGTTTCCAAGAAACAGAGACACAAACATGGACAACAAATATATGGACACTAAGTGGGGAAAGCAGAGTGCGGGATAAGTTGGGATTGACATATACATATATATCACTGTGCTGTGCTTAGTTGCTCAGCTGTGTCCGACTCTTTATGACCCCATGGACTGTAACCCGCCAGGCTTCTCTGTCCATGGGGATTCTCCAGGCAAGAATACTGGAGTGGGTTGCCATGCCCTCCTCCAGGGGATCTTCCCAACCCAGGGATCGAACCCACATCTCCTGCATTGCAGGCAGATTCTTTACCCTCTGAGCCACCAGGGAAGCCCATAAACACTGAAATGGGTAGCCTATCCCTTCTCCAGGGGATCTTCTGACCCAGGAATTAAACCAGGGTCTCCTGCATTGCAGGCAGATTCTTAACTAGCTGAGCTACCAGGGAAGCCCCATATATATACTGCTATGTATAAAATAGATAACTAATGAGAATCTACTGTGTAGCTCCGGGAACTCTACTCAAATGCTCTGTGGTGACCTAAAATGGGGAGTCCGAAAGGGGAGGGATACAGGTATTCATCTGACTGATTCGCTTTGCTGTCTGGTAGAAGCTAACACGGCATTGTGAAGCAACTATATTCCAAGAAAAATTAATGTAAAGATAAACAAATTTAAAAATGTTTCCAGACATTACCAAATGCCTCCTGGAAGGCAAGACCACCCCAAGTTGAGGATTACCAGTCTCCTGTGACTGGGCATGCCATATGGATTGTCTTCAATCACCTCTACAGCTAGTGGTTGGGATGTCCACATTATAGATGAGAAAACTGAGGCTGAGAAAAGGGGAGAGATTCACCTGGGGACCTGTAGTTAGTAGTAGTAGAGCTGAAAATCAGAGTATTTCAGTAAAGACCTGGATCTAGACTTGACCTCAATTTTCCCCAGGCTAGCATTAAAATGCAGAATTGAATCATACTAGTATTTCATTAACGTTTTCAAAGCAGGCTGGACAGCACCAGATGCTGGCAAGGGTGTGGAGCAACAAGGCCTCTCATTCATCGCTAGTGCAAATGCAAAATGGTACAGCCACTTGGAAGAGAGCTCAGCGGTTTCTTATGAAACTAAATATACTCTTACTACTATCCAGCAATCATTCTCCCTGGTATCTACCCAAAGGAGTTGAAAACTTATGTCCACACAAAAACGTACACATGAATGTTTATAGCAACTTTATTCATAACTGCCAAAACCGGGAAGCAACCAAGATGACTTTGAGCAGCTGAATGAATAAACAGGCTGTGGAAAACTATTTAGCACTGAAGAGAAATGAGCAATCAAGCCATGAAAAAATATGGAGGAAACTTAAATGCACATTACTAAGAGAAAGAAGCCAATTATATACAGTGTGGTTCCAACATCGTATAAAAGGCAAAACCAAGGAGACAGCTGAAAGAGCTGCAGTTGCCAGGGGTTAAGAGGAAGGAGGGGTGAATAGGTAGAGCACATGGGCTCTTCAGCGCAGTGAACTCCTACATGTGGTACTTTAATGGTGGACATATGTCTTTTACATTTGTCCAAACATAGGTTGCATATGACCAGGATGAACCCTGATGGAAAGTATGGACTTTAGGTGATAACGTTCTGTCAGTGCGTGTTTTTTTGATGGTGGTGAAAATGTACCCTCCTATAGGAGATGTTTTTCTTTTGGCCATGTAGGATCTTAGTTCCTGACCCATGGTTCATAGTTCATTGAACCCATGGCCCCTGCATTGGAAGTGCAGACTCTTAACCACTAGACCAATGGTAGGGGAGGTTGATAGGTTTAGGGGATGTTGATATCACTATGCATGCTTAGGGGCAGAGTATATTTAAGAAATCCTGTATTTTCTGCTCAGTTTTGCTGTGAATCTAAAACTGTTCTTTAAAAAAGTCTTTAAAAAAAAAAGGCTGGTAGCATTGTAGCCAAGAAAACAGGCTCTGGAGCCAAAAGCCTTTATTCACTCTACTTACCCATTTGGAAACCCTGACATGTTATTTAACATCTTTGGGCCTCAGTTTTCTTCTCTGCAAAATGGAGTTAATGATAATACCTCTTCACAGAGTTTTTCTGAGGATTAAACCACACAGAGTAAAACAGTACTTGGCAGATCAATATTCAGCATTGATGAATATGAGCTGTTATTCTCATTTGCGAGCTTTTAAATCCATTTCACGTACTCAGGCCTGGAACTCAGATATTCACTCTACTTACCCATCTGGAAACCCTGACATGTTATTTAACATCTTTGGGCCTCAGTTTTCTTCTCTGCAAAATGGAGATAATGATAATACCTCTTCACAGAGTTTTTCTGAGGATTAAACCACACAGAGTAAAACAGTACTTGGCAGATCAATATTCAGCATTGATGAATATGAGCTGTTATTCTCATTTGCGAGCTTTTAAATCCATTTCACGTACTCAGGCCTGGAACTCAGACCCCAGTGACGTACATCAGAACCTCATCGCCTAAGTGGCTGACTCTGCTTCTCTGCAGCAAGTCCTGGAGCTGCAATTTGGGTCGAGTTTTCACTGACCACTGAGCAACCATTTCCGGGCTGCAGAAGTAGCCAGATTTGGCTTGAATGTCCCAAGAAGAAGCCATCCAAGCTGATCAAGCATTCGCCTTCCCCACCAACGGGAGTCTCAGGAGAACTATGGAAATATCTCTGCACATGGAAGAGATTAATTCATGCAGCCACAAATAGCTCGAACACTGTGTCCTCAGCGCTGTGATCTCCTATCCCCTGAAATTTACTCAGGGTGCCAGCTCGGCAGCCGAAAAAGCCACAGGGCTGCCTTAGCTACCCAGCCTGTTTAGCTGGGGGACCTCATAGGGATTGAAGGGGACAGAATGAGATTAAGTAGTTGGATTGTTTTTAATTTCACCCTCCCACTACCACCCCTATCATAGCTTACTTCTGCCCTCCCACACATCAGCCAAATGAGCTTGCTGTATGGCCAGAGTTCCCAACTCCCAGGCCTTTGCCTCCCTCATTCCCCCACCTAAAAAATGCTCTTTGATCCCCATGACTACCTTTCCAGTCTCTACAAGGCTAAACACCGACATCTTTCGAGTTTAGTGCCGCCACCACCACCTCCTTCTAGCAGATCACAGATGTGCGACCTGGAATGGGGTTTAAAACGTCAGCTCTGCTAAGAGGGGCAAAGGGCTTACTCTCTCTGAGCCTCAGTTACTCGCCCTGTAGAATGGGAAGACTGATTGGTGTCTTCCTCAAAGGATCATTTCAGATTTAAAGGAGAGAAGTGTGCTCGGTGCTTGACACTGATCAGCATGTGATAATGACTCAATTAGGTTAGCTCTGGATGGGCGAGGCAGAGAGACCCCTTTGGATAGCTGGGGACGGCAGGAGAACATGCGAAGAGGCGAAAGGGAACACCGACTGCTCAGAGCCCTCAAGCAGCAGGCGATGGCAGCTGCCATTCGACTGGCCACCCCGCCATTAATATGGCAGATAAGGAGAAAAGGCACCCTTATGGATTTAGGCAGCAACATCGGTAAGAAGAGCTTGGCGTCAGCTTCCGCATCCCCATAGTCCCAAAGGGCTCTAACCAAAAGCTCTACTGGAGCCACAGGATTGACTCTCACTGCCCAAGTTGGGTCCCATATCCACCCCTGAACCAATCATGATGGCCAGGGATGAGTCAAAGCTCTGATTGGCCAAGCTTGGAACATGTGTCCATCCCTCAACCAATCACATTGGTCGAGGACAGGCCAACGCTCTAACTGGCTAGGCTTGGGACCTATGCTCATCCCTTTAAAAGACAATGTGAGACCGTCAACTTCATCCAATTTGTATAGACTGAGAGTGAAGGAGGAGTGGTATAGCTTACTTCTGCCCTCCCACACATCAGCCAAATGAGCTTGCTGTATGGCCAGAGTTCCCAACTCCCAGGCCTTTGCCTCCCTCATTCCCCCACCTAAAAAATGCTCTTTGATCCCCATGACTACCTTTCCAGTCTCTACAAGGCTAAACACCGACATCTTTCGAGTTTAGTGCCGCCACCACCACCTCCTTCTAGCAGATCACAGATGTGCGACCTGGAATGGGGTTTAAAACGTCAGCTCTGCTAAGAAGGGGCAAAGGGCTTACTCTCTCTGAGCCTCAGTTACTCGCCCTGTAGAATGGGAAGACTGATTGGTGTCTTCCTCAAAGGATCATTTCAGATTTAAAGGAGAGAAGTGTGCTCGGTGCTTGACACTGATCAGCATGTGATAATGACTCAATTAGGTTAGCTCTGGATGGGCGAGGCAGAGAGACCCCTTTGGATAGCTGGGGACGGCAGGAGAACATGCGAAGAGGCGAAAGGGAACACCGACTGCTCAGAGCCCTCAAGCAGCAGGCGATGGCAGCTGCCATTCGACTGGCCACCCCGCCATTAATATGGCAGATAAGGAGAAAAGGCACCCTTATGGATTTAGGCAGCAACATCGGTAAGAAGAGCTTGGCGTCAGCTTCCGCATCCCCATAGTCCCAAAGGGCTCTAACCAAAAGCTCCACTGGAGCCACAGGATTGACTCTCACTGCCCAAGTTGGGTCCCATATCCACCCCTGAACCAATCATGATGGCCAGGGATGAGTCAAAGCTCTGATTGGCCAAGGTTGGAACATGTGTCTATCCCTCAACCAATCACATTGGTTGAGGACAGGCCAACGCTCTAACTGGCTAGGCTTGGGACCTATGCTCATCCCTTTAAAAGACAATGTGAGACCGTCAACTTCATCCAATTTGTATAGACTGAGAGTGAAGGAGGAGTGGTTCTCTAGAGGAAAGTCGAGATGCTGTTAGAGAAGGCGAGATCAACACCGGGCAGGTAGGGATAACAGGTATCAGTTTGACCCTTGAAGAAGATGGTTGCGTGGTTAGAATGAGAGCTCAGAAAGTGGGACAGGAAGTCTGGACTGAAGGGAAGGGAACCTCAGAGAGAGGAAGCAGCATGAGCAAAGGCCCCAAAGCATTGAATGACATGTTTAGGAAGCAGATACTGAGCTCACATGTGTGGATCATGGAATTGGATGGGAGTAGGTGGACAAAGTTGGAGAACTGAGAAGGGGCCAGGTGACCAGGGGTCTTGAATGTCAGATGATTCAAAGAGGAAAGGGCTATGGTCCACCTCGTGTTTTAGAATTTATTCCTTCATCCAACACAAATTTGATGAGCACCTACTATGTGAAGAAACAAACTCATTGGTTATATTTTCATGATACCCAAGGACATGATAGGGGATGCTGCATCTGAGGCAGTGTGGCCAGTGGGGAGGCCAGTGCACTGGTGCAGACGGAAGAGGATCAGACTTAGTGGGGATGTGGGGCATAGTTCCCCCGAATCACAGCTCTGCTCAAAGCCAAAGCTGGGCTATGTAGAGAGAATGCTTGAGGCGCACTGCCAGGCTCTCATTTGATGCCGCTTCAGGGCAGCCTGCTGGGAACAATTTTGTAGCATCTGCTTGCCTAGACTGCCACCCACTGAATTAGCCTAGATTCGAATCCTTGCTGCTGCATACACTACTGGCTCTGTGACCTGCCCCACCTCTCTGGGCCTCGGTCTCCTTCTCTAAATGGCTTAGTAATAGTACCTGTCTCCTGGGCTCATCTTGAGAATTGAATGGGACTGTGCCAGCCAAGCGCTTGGCACATAAGAAATGCTCAGTAAGTGGCAATGTTGCTAGTTACTCTTGTTACCGTGACTGTTTTCAAGGCACGTCACCTGCTGGTGCTCATCTGATTCTCTTGGAAAATGAATCTTTATGCCATGCATCTTAGTAGGGAGGTCAAGCACTTGGCAGCTCTGTGGCCTTGGGCAGATGATGTCACCTCTCTGTGCCTCAGATTCCTCGTCTTAAAAAAAAAAACAAAAAAACAGAGCTAATCTTAGTACCTGCTTACAGGGCTGCTGTGAGCATTAAATGAATTATGTTAGGTGCTTAGAAGAGTTCCTGGTACGTAATATGCCCTTGATATACATCAGATAAATAAATATCAGCAGTCGTATGCTTTTAATGAGTAGGAGTAACAGTGATAATTAAGTGAGGTTATGGCATAATAAAAGCCTATTAAACAGTGGCTATTACCCGTATCATCATCTTCCCATCAAATACTTTGAGGGGAAATGACATTTAAATGAATTATGTTAGGTACTTAGAAGAGTTCCTGGTACGTAATATGCCCTTGATATACATCAGATAAATAAATATCAGCAGTCGTATGCTTTTAATGAGTAGGAGTAACAGTGATAATTAAGTGAGGTTATGGCATAATAAAAGCCTATTAAACAGTGGCTATTACCCGTATCATCATCTTCCCATCAAATACTTTGAGGGGAAATGACAGCATTTGGTTTTGTGGACAAAAGGGACACCATTTCCTCCCACAGAGGCAGATGCCTTTCTCCCCAGATCACATGGATATTAAATATTGCTCCTTGGGTGGGGTGAAAAGACATCCATTGAGGAAAATTTGCCCCCAGCCCTCTTCAAACAGGACAGGAAAAGGAGGCTGGTGCCTCTCTCTGACTCACTTATCCCCGGATAACAGGAGGGGTTGCCCCTGACTCCTCATGACAGTCCCAGGAGTTGACTGTAGCTAGCATTTTGGTATTGTGACTTGGAGATTTTTTTTTTTTTCCTCCCTTGTGCCTGGAATAATTTGTGGCTCCATTTACAAAAGTAAAGTTCTTGTGATCAACCCCACTCAGGTCCCGGAAGGAGTAATGCCTGGAAAGTGGTTTGGAAAGGTCAGTTGAGGGCAAAGTCCAAAGTGATTTTAAGTGGCCCAGCTAAGTGCCAGGCCAAATGGGGAGCCCTTTTAATTTATGACAGCCTTGCCCTGAGAAGAAAAAAAGACAACACCCCTCTGGAGCCATTTGACTGCAAAGTAATAAATCCCTCTGTGTATGTAAAAAGTACAGACAAATCTAGCTCACGTTTCAGAAGGAGAAAAAAAATCTCAATTGGGGGGGACTGGAGTTGAATTCATGGACATGAACCTACAGGAGGAACTTCATGGAGAATAAGGGTTTTATAATCATTGTACTTTTGTATTTATATGAATTTGACTGAGACTCTGAGGTCACAACTTTCTGTGATCTGAGATCACAACTGAGATCCAAAGTTGTGTGACTTTAGGCAAGTTACTTCACCTCACTGTACCTCATCCGTCCAGTGGAAAGAATAATAGTACTAGTTTCTAGGGTTGTTGTAAGGATTTAAGGGCTTATTAGGCATAAGGAAAAACAGTGCCTGGGATACTGAACACCCTTGGTAAGGGTGTATTACCTTATACAGACTTTTGTTTGGAGGTTGGTGGTAATTTTCTGCCTGGCCTACAGGAAAGTCAGTCTAGAGAATGGCCTTGTTGTTTGCAAGAGAAGCCTGTAATTGTCTGTTTCTCCTTGGTTTTCTAGCTTGGAGTCCAATGCAGGCATTTCATCATGTCTTGATTTCTTTTCTTTTTTAATCCAACCTTTCAGGATATGCTTCCTAGCAAGGCATTTTAGAATTCTTGAATCCCAGAGAGATTTTTTTGGCCACATTAACTCACAGAGGAGCTCTTCAAAACCAAGAAGAGACTGCAAACCACTGGTTAGAAAACTGACTCATTCATTCATTCATTCTACAAATATTTCTTGTGGGCTTACTATTCACCAGATCTCTGTGCCCGGCTCAGGGCACAGAGCAAGCATAACGTTCTACCACTGACTCTTTGGGGGACCAGACCCTGCTTTCTGAGCTATGCCTCCACCAGTCCACTTACTCATCACCACAGTTCTACAGTAGATGCCCCTTTGCATTCCCAGTACACAGATGTGAAACTGAGGCATAGAGAGTTAAGTAACCCAAAGGGCTACTTAAGGAGAGTCCAGATTCAAACAGAGGCAGCCCACCTCCAAAGTCTACTCTCTTCGCTTTTTCTCCCCAGTTTCTTAATTTGGAAACTATCAAACCCACAAAATTGACCAGTGTGGTCCAGTGAATATCAGATCCTTGTCACATGGCACCAGTTGTTAAAAGTTTGCCACATTTGCTTTCTCTTTCTCTATAAATTTTTGCTCGACCATTTGAGTTTCTTGCAGACATCTAATTCTTCATCCTTAAAAACTTCAGTGTGTACAGTAGTTATCTATTGCTGTGTAACAAATTACCCCCCAAAATCACAACTTGATAAAACAAATGCATATTATGTCACAGTGTGGAGGGCAGGAATCTGGATGAAGCTTGTCAGCTGGGTCCTCTGCTTCAGTGTCCATCACTAAATTGGAATCAAGGCCAAGGCTGGGGCTGTATTTATGTGAGGCATCATTATACTAGGGTTTCCCTGTGGCTCAGATGGTAAAGAGTCCATCTGCAATGCAGGAGATGGGGGTTTGATCCCTGAGTTGGGAATGGCTACCCACTCGAGCGGCCTGGAGAATTCCATGGACAGAGGAGCCAGGTGGGCTACAGTCCATGGGGTTGCATAGAGTCGGGCAGGACTCAGCAACTAGCACACGTCACGTGGCTGTTGGCAGGAGGCTGAAGCTCCTCTTCACGTGGACCTCTTTATAGGGCTGCTCGTGGTGTGTTGGTTGGCTTCGCAGTGAGAGAGAAAAGAGAGAGATGGAGAGAAATGGAGAGAAGGAGAGAGAGAAAAAGAGAAAGGGGAGGGTGAGCTGCCAGGGAGCCAAGATGAAAGCCACAAAGGAGGGACTGAGGGGCAGTCAGAGGCTGTGGGTCATCCCAGAAAGACCTGAAGGTGAATCCTGAACTGGTCTTGGGATGGACAGGATGGCTGAGAGAGCAGTTCGGAAGATAGAGTCTCCTGATGGTGGAGGTGAGGGAAAGGGAGGTGGTCAGATTTCGGGATGAGAGAGCTCTGAGAAGTCAGCATGTCTTTAAGAAGTGGAGGTTGTCTGGAATTCGGTGCATCAGCTTGTGATGCTTAAGGCAATACTTAGGATGGGAAGTTCTCCTTGGTAGCCAAGCTGAATCACATGATTCAGAATCTGACTCTTTTAGGAGGGGCAGTCAGCCTTGCGATTAAGACTCTGACTGCTGGGGACTTCCCTGGTGGTCCAGTGGTTAAGAGTCCACCTTCTAGTGCAGGGGATAACGGTTCAATCCCTGATGAGGAAACTAGGATCCCACCTATCACGGGGCAGCTAAAGCTTCACCCTTCAACTAGAGAGGAGCCCAAAAACCACAACTAAGACCCAACACAGCCAAAAAATAATTTTTTTTTTTTTTTTAAGAAAAGACTCAGCCTGTTGCCTGGGTTTAAGTTCCAGTGCTACTCAGCTGGGCAAGTGGTTGAAATGCCCTATTTCCCTATCTTTAGAATGGACATTCTACCAGTATCTACTTCATAGGGTTGTTGTGAAAAGAAACCAGTTAACTGGTGTTTTCCAGACCTGCCATTCCAGACCCAGAGAAACCTCTGA
The DNA here is from genome assembly GCA_006408675.1 of Madoqua kirkii. NCBI lineage: Eukaryota > Metazoa > Chordata > Mammalia > Artiodactyla > Bovidae > Madoqua > Madoqua kirkii. The sequence continues at coordinate 54,508 of SJYC01088116.1, forward strand.
GTTTAGGGGCTAGCTAACATTCCTTCCTCTTCTTTTGGTAACTTGCCTGGATATTCCTTGAGGAGTCCCTCACACCCACTCTCAGGTTGCAGAATTTTCCCTCTGTTATAGTTCTGTGCTGTGCTGTTTCACTGTTTTATCTATTACCCCAAAGTTTCATGATGAACTTACATGTCTCTCTCTCTCTGTCTCTCGGCCACTGGACTGTGAGTTGCCAGTCCAGAGCCATTCCACGCTCTTGATGTAAAATCATCTTGATTGTCCTTTTGGGAAGCACTCCTTCCCCACTTTCAATTCAGGAGGGTCTGACTCCCCTTTCCACACGCCTGGTGAGCATATGACACAGGTTTGACCAATGAGCACGATATAGCATCACCCTGGTGATGGTGATTGCTTCAGGGATGGGCACGTGGTCCAAATTTGGCCATTCAGGATAATTCCTGAGTTTTAGCTGGTACTGCTGCTGCTGCTGCTAAGTCGCTTCAGTCGTGTCCAACTCTGTGCGAACGCATAGACGGCAGCCTACTAGGCTCCTCCGTCCCTGAGATTCTCCAGGCAAGAACACTGGAGTGGGTTGCCATTTCCTTCTCCAGTGCCGGAAAGTGAAAAGTGAAAGTGAAGTTGCTCAGTCGTGTCTGACTCTTAGCGGTGGACTGCAGCCTACCAGGCTCCTCCGTCCGTGGGATTTTCTTCACTATTAAGAAAAAAGTATAACCTTACTATAGGGACTGAAGAGCTGGCAGGGGGTCAGGCTGGACACACCAAGGTCTATCTTTGCCAACAACTTGGGGGAAAGAATGCTGAGAATGAAGCCAACATGGAGGAGAGTAAACCGGAGCAAGAGGGATGGTGATGATGTTACTGTTTCTAAATCCCTGGATCAAGCTGTATCTGAAGTTAGCTAATCCGAAGGTTTCTAGTTATGTGAGTCAATAAATTCCCCTTTTTGCTTAAACCAATTTGAGCTAAATTTCCTGTCATTTGCACTGAAAATGGCCCCAATATGCACATCTTCCAGGGAAAGAGAATGATTTACTGTAAATCCTTACCACAGAAGCTAATTTGTTTGCAGCAGAACTTTGCTGTAAGAGAGCAAGGCTGATATTCTTAGAAATCAGAGCTCTTGGCTTTCTGCCCTCTATTTGTAAAAGATGGTGCAGCAAACCCTCTAACCTTCCTGCCTTACGTAATGGGTTTGCCCATCCCCCAGTAAGTTCATCAAGGCCTAGCTGTTCCCCATATTACTGCTAGGATCTTGAGTAAGTCACTTACCCTCTCTAAGCTTCAACTTCCTTATCTGTAAAATGGATATATTAATAGCACTTAAAGTTTTAGGAAAGAGTAAAATAGTATATGTTAAGTATTAGGACAGAGCTGGATATATAGTAAGTGCCCAATAAAACTATAGCCATTTGTAGTTATTATTAGATGAACGATCTTCTGTGGGCCCATTATTGTTCAAAGATCTGTGAGAAGATATACCTGGAGTATGATATGCCTGCCTAATATCTCAGGAATCTTCATGGAGGAAAATGGCTTGATCTGGCCTTTCAAGGATTCAGCCCAATTTAAAAATATAAATAAATAGATGGGCTTCTTAGACAGAGTGGACAGAAACACAAACCAAGAACTATTATTATATAAACAAGAATGCAGAAGCATGAGCAGATTGAATCATTGGCCCAAGACCACTTTGGTCCCAAGTGAGGACACAGGATTGGTGTGTCTGTATCCAGAGCTCACATTCCTAATCATTCCTAATCACTGCAAGTAACCCCAGTGTTAGTTGCTAAATCATGTCTGACTCTTTGTGACCCCAAGGACGTGTAGCCCACCAGGCTCCTCTGTCCATGAGATTCTCCAGGCAAGAATAGTGGAGTGGGTGGCTATTCCCTTCTCCAGGGGATCTTCCCGACCCAAGGATCAATTGTGGGTCTCCTGCATAGCAGGCAGTTTACCATCTGAGCCACCTGGGAAGCCCAGTCACTCTGCAAATACTATTGCTGATTTTAAAAACAAATGAAAAGAACAACAGCAGTTATTGAGGTCACATGGCTGAAAACTCAAATGGTGACAAAGATGTGAAAGAAAAGGCATGGAGATCACCCATGTAGCCAGGGCTAGAGCCTCTGGCCCTCAAGGAGTTAAACCCTTTGTTCTGTGATCGTGGTCAGGCCCAGGCAAGGGATTCTGGGAGAGGAAGGCGACAGGCCAGCTGAGGGAGGGGTGGACAGCTCCAGGCAGCTGGTGCCACTGGGGGCAGTGGCCAGCTGTCTCCCACTGACCAGGCCAGGCACCCCCAGGCCTCTCACAGGCGAGGCCTGACAGCTGTGGGAGGGGAAGGGTGCCTGCTGCTTCAGCGGACCCGCAGAGCTGGCCAGTGACCCCGAGGTGAAAGCTTTGCCCGCCGGCTCCTCAGCCTCCTGACTCGCCATCTGTCTCGTGGCCTGGAATTGCCATTTCTGATTGTTCCCTTCGGGGTAAATGGGGAAATGACTCTGAAATAGACAGTGGGCACTGTGCAAGACACAGCATCTTTCAAAAGCCCTGGTCCTGCTGGCTGCCAAAGGGTATTTGGTGGAAAGGCTGGTTGGGGGTATCATCAAAGAGATGGTGCGGTGAGAAGACTGTACCTCAGAACCCCAGGGGCCAGGTTTGAATCCTGAGTCTGGGCAAGCCCCCTCACTGGATCACATGTCATGTATGTCTTCCATGAAGTGGCACTGGAAGGATTTAGTGAGATGATGTTGATTACACACAATGTCTAATACCTAGGTTCATATCCTTAGCTGTGGCTTTGGCAAGCTCCTTAATCTTTCTGGGGCTTAGTTTCTAAAATTTCTAAAATAGGGTGACAGTTTTGTTCCTGTTTAGTCATTAAGTTGTGCCTGACTGCTTAGCAACCCCAGGGACTGTAGCCCTGCCAGGCTCCTCTGTCCATGAGATTTCAATATCTACCTTATCATCTATCAAGGTAAGAAAATAAAAACACTTCCCCTAGGGTAAGAAAATAGGTGCACTCTTTTCTTAAAAAGTTTTGTATTTGGCTGCACCAAGCTCTTAGTTGTAGCATGGAAAGTCTGGTTCCCTGACCAGGGGTCAAACCCGGGCCCCCTTCACTGGAAATGCAGGGTCTTGGCCACTGAACCACCAGGGACGCCCCAGTGCACTCTGTGTAGAACCTCAGTAAGCACTGTTAAGAGAGAGGCAGTTTGTCCTGGTGAGTAATTCCACTACCTGCCAGCTGTGACCCGAAGCAAGTTACTTCTCCTCTCTGTGCCTCTGCTTTCCTCATCTGTAACATGGAGCTCCTCGTAGCCCCTTCCTCAAAGCCTTGTTGTAAGGACTAGAGGAAATATGATAAAGACCCTTGGAGAGTAGTGGTGAGCACACTGTAGACTCCAGCCCTTCATTTTATGAAAGTGCTTGTCAATTGTGAAGTTGATTGTGACTAGAGTTCTTGTTACTGACATTATTTCTAGAAAATTCCTCACCAAAGAGGGCACAAGAGACAAGCCAAGGAAGGGCACCGTGTTATAACAGAAAGACCTCCTTAGACAGAAGATGAGGCATAGGGCAAGGGGCCCACTGATTTCAGGGGACACCTTTTGTGTCCTTGAGGGAACCTAAGAGTTGAGTTCATGCAGCTCCAGAATGGAACCTCTTGAAGGCTCCAACAGCCAGCTGCACAGCCTTGAAGATGTACTTAGAGCTGAATTAAATGTGCACAGGTCTCTGGGGAGAGAGACCCACTGGGCTGAGGCCCCTCTCTGATGCTAGCTCTGTGACCTTGGGCAGGAGCGGGTGACTTAACCTCCCTCTCATCTGTGTGATGAAGACCCCAGCAGACTTGCCTCACAGAGAGGATTCTGTGAGTGAGTCCTCATAGGATGGTGGTTCCTCACCAGGGGTGACTTTTTCCCCCCACCTGCAATCGACATTTGATAGTGTCTGTAGGCATCTTTTCATAGCTGAGAAGAGGATGCTATAGAGGTTCCAATGAGTAAAGGCCAGGGATGCTGCTAAACATCCTACAGTGCCCAGGACAGCCCCCCAGCAGAGAATTATCCAGCCCAAAAGGTCAAAAGAAATCCTGACCGAGTGTACGGTTTCAACAGTGCCGTTAAATGGTAAGTGCTCATATTTGTGGAAGGACTTAAAAAACTTGCTCTCTCTGCTCAGCTTTCTTCTTGCATGGAGAGGATATACATATATGTGTCTAGATTTGTCATGAAACTTAAGGGGAAAAATCTATGGACGTTCCCAGCCCGAGGCATGACCCCTTCTGGACCAGTTACTGTTGTCAGCTGTTGAATGAACATGGCAACCAGGAGGCACAGAGTCCCAGATCTGGAATTCAGCGTGAATTTCTTCCAGTTCAAACTGTTTTCTCCCTGAAGGATTTCAAGGGTGACATGTACCCAGAGAAACAGGCTGGCAGCAGAGTGAACAGAAGGAATCTAGGATCGATTTGACTCCTGGGGTCCCCCCGCCTCCCAGATTTCCAAAGCTGTAAGAATTTTAAGGGGAACTTAATCCACGTGTTGTTGCCTGTTTGTGATTCCTCAAGTCACCTCTCTGTTAATAGAACCTCTGTAGCTCGAAGCCATTTATTTTTCTTTTACTTTTGTCTTTCTCTCCCTCCTCTTTTCTTTCTCTTTAAAAGGATGCCTTTCCTCTCAAGTACAGGAAGTTGGCTTGGGCCAAAACCAAACAGGGTGGTTGCTGAAAGCTCTCAGGGCAGCTTGGAGCCTCTCAAAGCTCCTGGAGCAGGTTTCTAACCAGAAAGCCCCTCCCTGTCCTGTCTTCCTCTCTGGCTGGGTCCCGGCAGTAGTAGTAGTAGTTCAGTTGCTCAGTCGTGAACTCTCTGCGACCCCATGAATCTCAGCACGCCCGGCCTCCCTGTCCATCACCATGAGTTCACTCAAACTCATCTCCATGGAGTCGGTGATGCCATCCAGCCACCTCATCCTCAGCCATCCCCTTCTCCTCCTGCCCCCAGTCCCTCCCAGCATCAAGGTCTTTTCCAATGAGTCAACTCTTCGCATGAGGTGGCCAAAGTACTGGAGTTTCAGCTTTAGCATCAGTCCTTCCAGTGAACACCCAAGACTGATCTCCTTTAGGATGGACTGGTTGGATCTCCTCGCAGTCCAAGTTCTCCAACACCACAGTTCAAAAGCATCAAGTCTTCGGCGCTCAGCTTTCTTCACCGTCCAACTCTCATATCCGTGCAATGACCACCGGAAAAGCCATAGCCTTAACTAGACGGACCTTTGCTGGCAAAGTACTGTCTCTGTTTGGAATATGCCATCTAGGTTGGCCATACTTTCCTTCCAAGGGTCGCAGGAGGACCTGCCAAATGATCAGTGCTCAGGAAAGCTTGTCATGTCGGTGACTTGTCTTAGCCTGTTTGGGCTGCTGTCACAGGTTACCATAGGCTGAGTGACTTAAATGATAAATGTTTACTTCTCCCAGTTCTGGGGCCTAGAAGTCCAAAGTCAAAGCAGATTTGAAGTCAAGTAAGAGTTCATTTCTTGAGTGACCATTTTCTCATTGTGTTCCCACCTGTCTGAAGGGGCCTGGGAGCTCTCATGGATTTCTCTTAAAGAGGAGCCAGTCCCATTTAGGAGGGCTCCACCCTTATGACCTAATCACCTTCCAAAGGCCTCACCTCTGGATATAACCACACTGGGGATTATGTTTCAACATATGGATTTTGGGAGAGGCAGAAACTTTCGGATTATAGCATGTCTCAGATCTTACCTAATTGATGCCAACTGTGCACTGAGAAGAGGCATCAGGTAGGAAGGGAGGGGAGCATGAAAGGTCATGATTCAGGCTTTACCATCTCTTCGCAATTCTTTTGAAAAAAATATTGGTTTTTGAAAATATATGCCCCTGAGATAGCCATGGGAAAATTCCTCCTTTATCTGGGTGGCCTTCACTTCCCTGGGCCTCAGTTTCCTCATCTGTAAAATTGGACTAATTATAGAATCTGCATCATATTGTGGATTCACTGAGACCGCCTCCGTAAACTGCCTACAATAATGTCTGCTGTTTCCTAAATGCCATGTGAGAATTGGCCAGGGTGGCCGGACTCTGAGTGCCGATCCGGGGGATTTTTAGAAAGCTCAGTCTCCTTGTTTTGCTTTGTTTTTTAACCAACTCCGAGGCATCTCAGGGAGTTCAGCAGCCTGTCTTACACCTCGGCGTTTGATGATTTTGGACAGAGTCTGCCTTTCACCTCTGCGGCCGGCTGGGCCCTGCTGGGCGTGTTGCCAGAAGGGGTGCCTCATCACTCCTATCTGCCTGGTCAGTGTTGTCACAAGCTCTTGATGTGATGACTGGGTGTTTTGCTTTAGATTTCCAGACCTCAGGCAGGCTCCACTGCAGAGGGTGGAGGCGCTGGGACCGTCAGATCAAACCAGCAGCTGTTGAGTCTCACAGCATGGAAGACGCTAAGCTGCCCTTCCCTGGCCTGAGGTCTGGCGCGCAGGCCCTAGTGTACCGCAATGAGGGCTGACTTGGAACCCAGGTGGTTGGGGCACAGAACACCCTGAGCGCTGAGGACCTCAAAAATAAGTGTTGAGCTTGGGATACCATTCCCCAGTGGAAGTTAGAGTCTTATGGTTGAGGTTGTCTTTTTCTCCAGTGCCTGTTTGTGTTTGAACTTGTTCCTCCCCTGGACTCACCCATTGGTTCCCTGTAAGACCATCCGACCCTCTACCAAGATGGGCCATTGGTGGAGAAGGCTGCTCTCTCCTTACTTCTAATCTCAGAACCCTGGGCAGTCTTGCCTGTGGAGACAGGGTACGTGGCTCTGTGTTTTATTACTATTTATTGTTCTTGTTATTTTAACATTTACGGAGCACGTCTTAGCTGTGAACTCATTTCTTGAGCATCATTGCGGTCGAAATCTCTCCAGGGTGCAGGGCCAGAGGTTACTTTGATTCGTTTTGGCTTTTGCCCTATTTAATTTATTAAAAATATTGTTCTGCTTGGGGCTCCCTTTGTTCTAAGGGTTTTTCTGGAGATGGCTCTGAGTCCACCCTAAGCCTCCAAACACCATTGTTTGAACATAAGCCTGGGCATACTTGCAGCCAAGAATCGGCAAACATTTTCTGTAAAGAGCCAGATAATAAATATTTTGGGCTTTGCGGTCCAATGGTCTCTTTTGCAACTATTCAGTTTTAACTGCCATCACACAAGGGCAACCATAGACAACACCTAAACTAACAAAATTTAATGAAAACAAAAGGCAGCTAGAATTTAGCCCAGGGCTAGGAGCTTACTGAATTCTAATGTAGATGATGGGGTTCTTGTTCTAATAGAAACTCATCTTAGCTCTTCTGTGGATCTCAAGTATAAGTCCTTCCATTTCAACCTGTTTCTAGCTCTTTGATCCCCTGGAGCAGGGGCCAGCAAACTGCAGCCCATAGGCCAAATCTGGCTAGATAACTATTTGGTCAATAAAGTTTTATTGGAACACACAGTCATGCCCACTTACTTCTGTATGGTCTGTGACTGCCTTCGCCCTACACAGGCAGTGTTGAGTAGTTGTGACAGAGACCTCTGGGCCTCCAAAGCCTGAAATATTTAATATCTAGCCCTTCACAGAAAATGTTTGCTGACCCCTGCTCTAGAAAGATGGAGAAGAGCTGGAAAACACCATTTCTTTTCATGTACGTGAAGAGTATTGAAACCAACTCCTCTAAACGTAACTTCTTATGGGGCTTCCCCAGTGATGCAGTGGTTAAGACTCTACCTTCTAATGCAGAGGATGCGACTTCAGTCTTTGGTCAGGGAATTAAGGTCCCATGACTCAGGTCCCATGACTCAGGTCCCACCTGAGGGTATGGTCAAAATATTTTAAAATAAGTAAACTTAACTTCTTAGACCTTTCCCTCCAAGTTCTCCTTTTTAGTCCTCCAAATAGTTTATATGTTCTTTTCTGGACCCTAAGTTTTTTCCAAAGTTCCATAGTATTGCCTCTGAAAACTTTTGACCATGATTCTCAGTAAGAAATATATTTACTATGATCTTGTAATGACACAAGAAAGAAAAGCCACATGTGCACAGAGAAGACATGCCTCCCACCAGCCCCACCACCACACAGAATTTTGTTCAGTCACGTAAGTCATGTCTGACTCTGTGACCCCATGGACTGCAGCACGCCGGGCTTCCCTGTCCTCCACTGTCTCCCAGAGCTTGCTCAAACTCTTGTCCATTGAATTGATGATGCCATCCAACCATCTCATCCTCTTTCGTCCCCTTCTCTTCCAGCCTTCAGTCTTTCCCAGAACTAATGACACAAGAAAGAAAAGCCACATGTGCACAGAGAAGACATGCCTCCCACCAGCCCCACCACCACACAGAATTTTGTTCAGTCACGTAAGTCATGTCTGACTCTGTGACCCCATGGACTGCAGCACGCCGGGCTTCCCTGTCCTCCACTGTCTCCCAGAGCTTGCTCAAACTCTTGTCCATTGAATTGATGATGCCATCCAACCATCTCATCCTCTTTCGTCCCCTTCTCTTCCAGCCTTCAGTCTTTCCCAGAACCAAGGTCTTTTCCAATGAGTCAGCTCTTTGCATCAGGTGGCCAAAGTATTGGAGCTTCAGCTTCAGCATGAATACACAGGTACATATATAAGTAAAAGTCTCAGTAAGCAATATGGACCCTTACTGCATGTGGTGCATGCTCATATTATCTGCTAATATCAGTCAAGATAGGCTTGACTCTGCTGTAGTAATAAATAGCCCCAAATCTGAGTGACTATAAATCAACAGATATTTGTTTGCTGTTTTTATTCTGCATCCCTCCTGGGTTTCTGGTGACTCTGAAGCTATAGAACATCATACATTGGTTCTCTAAGCCTCTGTCCAAAAAGGTCTATCATCATTTCCTTTAACATTTCTTTGGCCAAAGTAGCTCATGTGTCTATAACTTTAAATAGGATAAAGAAGCATAGTACTAGCCAAAAGACAAACCTGACCTATTTGATGAACAGCATATTACCATATTAGCTATCTCAAAGACAGAGTTTTAAATTGCGTTGGCATTTGAGACTCTGTTTTTAAGGGGTTAAGGGTTTAGTGTGGAAATGTACCATAATGTACTCTACAAGGCATTACCAAAAACATAGATGACTGATTTCTTTTTATGGAAAGATCTGAAATAAAGAGAGAAATTGAAGGAGTAGGATGGGCTTAACGCTTTAGAAACTGTCCCAAGTATAAGTTGGACTAAACTTACTCTCATAGTCAAGACAAGTTACACGTGACAGAAAACCCAATTAAGAATGACTTAGTGAGTAAAAGGACTTCATAGGGTCAAGGAACTGAGAGGTCAGGGTTAGATCTGCATTCAGGTATAGCTGGTTCAGGGTTCAGATGAGGCAGTCAGGATTCCAGGTGCTTTCTGCCTCTTGATTTTATTTTCCATGTGGGGGGCTTAATCTTTGGACTGCAGGTAGAGCTAGATGGTGGAGGTATCTCCATCCCCACCTCCTCTCAGGCACATGGTAGACGCTCGGTAAATGTTTGCCTATTTTTGTCCGTGCGGGGTCTTCACTGCTGCGCGGGCCCTTCTCTAGCTGCGGTGAATGAAAACCACTCTCTGGTTGTGGTTGTGGGCTTCTCGCGGCAGTGGCTTCTCTTGCCGTGGAACACAGAATCTAGAGGGCTGGTTCCAGGCGTTGTATCTCCCTGCCGTAGAGGACAGGAGTTGGGGCACACGGGCTTAGTTGCTCCACAGCATGTGGGATCTTCCTGGATCAAGGATCGAAGTCGTGTCTCCTGCATTGGCAGGAGGATTCTTATCCACTGAGCCACCAGGGAAGCCTGTGAATATTTACTGAGTGAACAGACTGCTAAGATTGGTTTGAACGGCTGATACTTCTGTTCAAGTGTTAAGCTGATGCCTATTTGAGGACTTGTGTGCATGGCTCAGGGTATGGGACAGAGGCAGATGCGGAAACAAGTTGCTCTTTTCTGGATGCCCTGGGTCTTCCCTGCAGTGTGTGGGCTTCTCTAGTTGTGATGCTTGGGCTCCAGAGCACGTGGGCTCAGTCGTTGTGGGGTGTTGGCTTAGTTGCCCCACAGCAGGTGGAATCTTAGTTCCCTGACCAGGGATCGAACCTGCATCCCCTGCTTTGGAAGGCAGATTATTCATCACTGGACCCCCAGGGAAGTCCTGAAGCAAACTGCTTTGATTGCAGCCTTGTCTGCATCCCCTATTCACCATGTGGCTTTGGGCAAGGGTCTCAACCTCTGTGGCCCTTAGGTCTGCATCTGCAGAATGGAAGCTAAGAGTTGCCCAGAAGTTCACATGAGGTTGTAGTAATATTTACCACTTGCTGACAGCTCCCCAAGAGTCACACACTGTCCTTGGGTATTTACATGAATCTTTACAACATTCCCTATGAAGTAGCTACTATCGTAACAGGCGTACACCACACAGGGAAAGCATCACCCAGAGAAGCCGAGTGGCCTGCGCTCAGTGAGGGCTGGATCGGGTGTGCACCCAGTAGTCTGGTCCCAGAGCACGTGTTTTTATCAACTGTGAGTGCGTAGTGTCTGAAACAGGGCAAGCACTCAATAACTGAGATGATTATCAGTGCACGCTGGTTTAAAGGTGATGGTGGGTCATGGAGGGGCTGTGCACCAAGAAAAAGCAAAGCCCAGCCTCCACTACAGCTGCCCCCTTCCCCAAGCTGCTCCCTGGAGCTCATCTTCCAAACAGTGTGTGATCGAGTCCTGCCAGTCCAGCCTGCTTATCCCTTGGGGCCTGTGGTATCCACACTCACTCTCTAACACCCTCACTCCAGGTCAGCCCCACTGGCATAGAAGCAGAGAATCCTAAGACACATATAGAAGAAGTTACACCCTTAGTTAGTTTAAGATACAAAACCCAAGGCATTTCCCCAGAGGAGTGAGGGTAAAGGAGTCACCCTGTATCTAAACACACAGAAAATGGGACTTCATCTGTATTTCCATTTTGTTCTATTTCAGTTTTGAACAACTCATGTAACCCGATTTTCAGGTACCATCCTACTCTATGAGACCTGATGTTTGAAGTTCCGGAACTCTATTTTTTGAAAAGTTTTAATGTTAAATAAAGTTTTACCATTATTTCTAACATTACAACTTGGGGAGACTTTTCTGGTGGTCCAGTGGTTGAGATGCCATGCTCCAAGGCAAGGGACATGGGTTTGATCACTGGTCAAGGAACTAACATCCCACGTGCCACATGGTATGGCCAAAAAGTAAAAATTAAAACAAAACAAAGCTTGGAAGATGCAAAAGAGAGATAATTGAGTAATCTTAATAGCTTAATGTTTCTCTGCAACTTAGTAATGTGCCACTGTTTGATGCTTTACATATACTAATCATTTCATCTTCATGATGATCCTCTGGGACAGGTTTCATGTTAAGCTCATGTTACAGTTGGAAAAACTGAGGTCCCAGGGCTCAGTAGCTCCCCAGGCTCACCTAGCTGGTAGGAGAGCCCCACCCGCCATGTCCATAACCTCCACACTAGGTTAACCCAGTTATGACATCTGACCCTAAGGAATTTGGTACCATCATAGGTAGTGTTTGTTAAAATAAAAAAGATCTTGGGAAACAGTTATGTTTTCATGGTTGGTAGAAAGAGCAGCAGCAACATAGAAGGAGCTCAACTATATTAAAAATGAATGAATATAAGAACAAGTGGACTTGGGAGCAGGGGAAATGTCCCAAAGCATTGGCTTGGAACAGCACTTTTCAGTCTTGGACAGAGGGACACGTGATTGTGGCGGGGATGGTCCCATGCATTGTAGGATGTTTCGTAGCGTCCCTGGCCTCTATCCACTAGTGCAGCCACCACAACCACCTCCCAGTTGTAACAACCAAAAGTGTCTCTAGTTATTGCCAAGTCTCCCACGGGGAGTGCCATCATCCTGGTTGAGAGCCATGAGGTTATAGACGCTAAGATCGCAGATGGCACACAGGTGCCATTTCCCCTTCTTTTTTCTTTTCTATGGCTTCCAACATTCCTTTGAGAGGTAAGCTTGGCTTACATAAATAAGTTGGAATAAAGAAGCTCCTATTAGGAAAGATCATGTTCAGAACCTTCCAGTGAATTCCGAGTATACTCAGCCTCACCAAGATGGACAAGACCCTGGTGTGATCTGGCCCCTGGCTACTTCTTGGCTGTGTTCACCTGTCCCCATTACTCTCCCTCACCACATTCCAGCTGCTCTGCTATTCTTTCTGTTTTTCAGACACACCTGGCTCATTTCCACCTCAGGACCTTTGCATATACTGCGCTGCCTGGTTGCTCATCCCTATCTCCTCTCCACATCACTTGTTGAGCCACATCAAGTGTCTGTTCAAATGTCACCTCCTCCGAGAAGCCTCCCCTGGTCACCCTGTCTGGAATAGTCATGTGTCCTCCCTTGACTATCTGTCTCTCCCACTAGAATGTTAGCTCCTGGAGGGCTGGGACTGTTTCGTTTACTGTTCCATCTCCAAACCCTAGAACAATGCTTGGCACATAGTCGAAGTTCAATAAATATTTGTGGAAGGAGGGAAGGAGAGAGATGGCAGGAAGGAGACTTGGAGGAGAGAGGAAGGAACAAAGGGAGGGAGGAAGGAGAATAATTAAGAAAAACAAAATCAGTAAGCTCAGGAGCTTATGGTAAAGGCACAACCTCACAATCCACACAGTTGTGTTTCTCTCTAAATTCCAACTCATTTTGAACTTGTGGTTTATGGACAAAAGATTTGCATAGCAAACAGGCTCCAGGCAGCTAGCTCCCTTGGAGAGAACACATTAAATACGATTTTTATGCTGCCTCTTTCCAGAAATACCATGCTGATGAGTGACCTGTGTTAAAGCAGCAATAACATAAGCAGAGGCTGCTTCCTTGAGCTGGTGAGTGACGGAAGGACTCTTAAAATGTGTCGTCCCTCAAACACCAGGAAGCACCCAGAGCCCCCGAGTCCTCCTCAAGGTCTCCTGCTCACTTTGAGCAGAGCTGTAGTTCACATCGCCCTTGACCTTGACCCAAAGGGAAACAAGCTCTGATGACAGTTCTTACAATGAGATGTGTGTGATGCTGAACTGGTGTGATCTGCGGGCCAAACATTTTTAACAGACCACTTATTCTAGGTTTTTTGTTTGCTTGTTTGCCTTGCCTTTGGGGTGGGAGGAAGCAATGCCATACCTTTGGTTATTCCAAAGGTCAGAGTGAGACGTCAGTGCGTCCTAGTCCTGGCTTGATTTCCAGGCTCTGCTGGGTGAGCAGGAGGAGGTGGGTTTTTTTCTCTTCTCTTTTCATCCTTTTGTTATATTACTCATTTTCTCCAACACTTGGCTCATGCTGTCGGTATACATGGTTTTGTTTGTTTTGTTTTGGCCAAGCCACTTGGGCTGTGAGATCTAGTGCTCTGACCAGGGAGCAAGCCTGCACCCCTGCATTGGAAGCACAGAGTCTTAACTACGGGACCTTCAGGAAAGTCCTGAGTAAGCACACTTTTAATAGTATATTCAAAAACAGAGACATTACTTTGCCAAATAAGGTCCATCTAGTCAAGGCTATGGTTTTTCCTGTGGTCATGTATGGATGTGAGAGTTGGACTGTGAAGGCTGAGTGCCGAAGAATTGATGCTTTTGAACTGTGTTGTTGGAGAAGACTCTTGAGAGTCCCTTGGACTGCAAGGAGATCCAACCAGTCCATTCTGAAGGAGATCAACCCTGGGATTTCTTTGGAAGGACTGATGCTAAAGCTGAAACTCCAGTACTTTGGCCATCTCATGAGAAGAGTTGTCTCATTGGAAAAGACTTTGATGCTGGGAGGGATTGGGGGCAGGAGGAGAAGGGGACGACTGAGGATGAGATGGCTGGATGGCATCACGGACTCGATGGACGTGAGTCTGAGTGAACTCGGGGAGATGGTAATGAACAGAGAGGCCTGGCGTGCTGCGATTCATGGGGTCGCAAAGAGTCGGACACGACTGAGCGACTGAACTGAACTGAACTGAACTGAAATGAGCATCTACAGTGAGATGGTTGGATAGCATCACCGACTCAATGGACATGAATTTGAGCAAACCCCAGGAGATAGTGAAGGACAGGGGAGCGTGGTGTGCTGCAGTCCATGGGATCTCAAAGAGTCAGTCACAGCTTAGCAACTGAACAGCAGCTGTGTTGCCAGCCAGCCCCAGCCTGGCATTTAGAGAGTCTGAGGAGGTATAAGAACTGTCCTCCACAATTTCTGCTTCACCAACAACCTTTATGCTCTTTGAGGTTCAAATTTCTTGTGACTTTTTCTTGTATTGGGTTTATTTTTAATTACAGAAGTAATTAACAGGCTCGTCATAAATTCCCAGGTTTTCTCTTAACAGGACCACTTATAATTGTTGGGTGTGTACACTTGCAGATGTGTTTTAATGTGTATGCAAACCATCATATGAAGCATATAGTTTTCTTTTTTACAAAAATGAGATTGGACTTTGCACACCGCAACTTCCTGCCTTCTACTTTTATATGGTGGACAAGTTTTCCATATCAGACACTATCAGTTGGCTCATTGGCAGATACAGCATAATCTTTTTCCTTCCTCTGTTGGCTAACCAGTACAAGGACCAGCAAACTTTCTGTAAAGATCCAGATAGTAAATATTTACACAGTCTTCACTGCAGCTATTCAACCCTGTCATCAACATAGCATGAAAACAACCATAGAGAGATGTAAATCAAGGGGCATGGCTGTATTTCAGTAAGACTGTATTTGCACACCAGGTAGTGGTGACCAGATTTGGCCTCCAGACCACAGTTTGCCAATCCCTGACTTTGTAGTCTTCTTCGTTTTTCTTCATACTCTTGTTCCTAAACACATAGATTTAGCTTTGGGTTTACTTGGGTTTTTGGTTTGTTTTTTTTTTCAATTTTGAGGGTTGAGAAGAAACAGGAGGAATTGCTGATTATTTTAAAATAGTGTAGCAAGGAGATCCAACCAGTCCATGCTGAAGGAGATCAGCCCTGGGATTTCTTTGGAAGGAATGATGCTAAAGCTGAAACTTCAGTACTTCGGCCACTTCATGCGAAGAGTTGACTCATTGGAAAAGACTCTGATGCTGGGAGGGATTGGGGGCAGGAGGAGAAGGGGACAACTGAGGATGAGATGGCTGGATGGCATCACGGACTCAATGAATGTGAGTCTGAGTGAACTCCGGGAGATGGTGATGAACAGGGAGGCCTGGCGTGCTGCAAAGAGTCGGACATGACTGAGCGACTGAACTGAACTTAACTGAACTGAACTGATTACATATGTTTAGCATCTTTTTTTTTTTTTTTG
>SJYC01088117.1:0-80288 GCA_006408675.1 Madoqua kirkii
TGGACAGGGAGGCCTGGCATGCTGCAGTTTATGGGGTGCAAAGAGTCGACATGACTGAGCGACTGAACTGAACTTAACTGAACTGAACTGATTACATATGTTTAGCATCTTTTTTTTTTTTTTTGGGTCAGTGATATTCATGGAATTGCCTTTAAGGTAGTTGATATCACCACTCTTATTTTCAGTGGCTGTATAAAATTTCATGTAGTAGATAGACTGTCTGTATTGGTCTAGGTAATACTAGCTGCTATAACAAATAAACCAGGTAGTCTGTGGCCTTAACACAATCACAGTGAATTTCTGGCTCACTTAAAGACCAGTGACACTGTTCCTGGTAGACTGGTGTCCTGCCTGTGGTCCACTAGAGACCCGGACTCCTTCTGTTGTGTACCTCTGCTTCCTTTAGTGCCTCAGAGGCTAGTCCAGTCAGCAGATGGATAAAGAAGGAGAGGGCATGGGCAAGTGTTAAAGACTTTGCCAGCCAGGCCTATACATTCCACACTACACCTCTGCTCCTGGTTTATCAGCCAGAGCTCAGTCATTGGCTGCATCTAACTGCAGGGGCTTCCCTAATGGCTCAGCAGGAAAGAACCCACCTGCCAGTGCAGGTGGATATAGGATTGATCTCTGGGTCAGGAAGATTCTCTGGAGAAGGAAGTGGCAACCCACTCTAGTATTCTTTCCTGGAAAACCCCATGGACAAAGGAGTCTGGTGGACTAGAGTCCATGGGGTCACAGAGAGGTGGACATGACCTAGCAACTAAACAACAACCACAGTAATGGCAAGGGAGGCTTGGAAATAGTCTAGATCTGTTTAGAAGGAAGAAAAGCTGGATTTTGGTAACCATGTGAGTATCTCTGCCTTAAGAACTCAATGACTTGATCAAGCAGTTACAGTCTGGCTCAGTATAGAGCCAGCACTCAGCAGGTACTACCTTGATGATTGTAAACATGAGGCTTGGTACTGTTCTGACAGTGTAATGCTCTCAAGACTTAATACATGAAAGTAATACACTGAGAAGTTTTCTAAGGATCTTTTAGGAATAAAATGCATAAGTACCTCAATTTGTGTGTGTCCCAAACCAAATTCCCTGCTCTCTCCTACCGAATTTCCTCCTATTGGCTGTGAACTCCGCTGTCCACTCATGGTTCATGCTGAAAACTCCAAATTCTCACTGGCCTTCTTCCAACCCCTCCCTTCTTGTATCCAGTTTCATCCGTTGCTAAACATTTGTCCAAGTGGCTTGGAAATAGCTCTAACATTTTATTCTCATCATCACACCCTTAGTTGTAACTTTGGTGCCTTTTGCCTAAGCTAGAACTTTTGTTAACAAAACCAGTCTGCCTACCTGTCCCTACACCTCCCTCCATGCCACCCACCAAGATGCTGCCTGGGTAAGGTTTTCCAGAATTGTTTCTTTGCCCAACATTCTCCATGGGCTCTCCTGTCTGCACAAGAGAAAAATGCAAGTGTGCAGCCAAGTCAACTGCATTTCTAGCCAATTTCCAATCATTGTTTAGGAGATGAGTTAGGATGGGAGCCAAAACATGCCTGGTTGCAATAAAACTTCATGATATTTGGTGAATCTAAGCCCATATTGTCTATAAGTATGAGAAAACCATGAACATACAGTTTTCCACTGTTAATGTGAAGGTAGTAGCATTATAGGAATAAAAGATAACATTCCTATGCTTGCTCAATTGCTCAGTCTTGTCCGACTCTTTGTGACATGGACTGCAGGCTTCCCTGTCCTTCACTCTCTCCCAGAGTTTGCCCAGACTCATGTCCACTGAGTCAATGATGCCATCCAACCATCTCATCCTCCGTCACACTCTTCTCCTCCTGCCCTCAATCTTACCCAGCATCAGGGTCTTCTCCAGTGAGTTGGCACCTTGCATCAGGTGGCCAAACTATTGGAGCTTCAGCTTCAGCCTCAGTCCTTCCAATTAATATTCACAAGTGATTTCCATTAGGATTGACTGGTTTCATCTCCTCACAGTCCAAGGAACTCTTAAGAATCTGCTCCAGTGCCATAGTTCAAAAGCATCAATTCTTCAGTGCTCAGCCTTCTTTATGGTCCAACTCTCACATCCATACATGACTACTGGAAAAACCATATCTTTCACTAGACAGACCTTTGTTGGCAAAGTAATGTCTCTCCTTTTTAATACACTGTCTAGGTTTGTCATAGCGTTTTTTCCAAGGAGCTATCATCTTTTAACTTCATGGCTGCAGTCACCATCCACAGTGATTTTGAAGCCCAAGAAAATAAAGTCTGTCACTGCTTCCATTTGTTGCCCATCTGTTTGCCATGAAGTGATGGGACCAGATGCCATGATCTTAGTTTTCTAAATGTTGAGTTTTAAACCAGCTTT
Organism: Madoqua kirkii; assembly: GCA_006408675.1. Lineage (NCBI taxonomy): Eukaryota > Metazoa > Chordata > Mammalia > Artiodactyla > Bovidae > Madoqua > Madoqua kirkii. The sequence goes on from SJYC01088117.1 coordinate 2,377, forward strand.
TTCACTCTCCTATTTTACCTTCTTCAAGAGGCCCTTTAATTCCTCTTTGCTTTCTGCCGTTAGAGTGGTGTCATCTACATATCTGAGGTTATTGTTATTTCTCCCAGCAATCTTGATTCCAGTTTGTAATTCTTCCAGCTTGGCATTTCAAGTGATGTATTCTGTATATCAGTTAAATAAGCAAAGTGACAATATACAGCTTTGACGTACTCCTTTCCTAGTTTTGAACCATTCTGTTGTTCCATGTGCAGTTCTAATTTTTGATTCTTGACCTGCGTACAAAAGTTGGAGAGTTTTGACAAAACATGGTCCACTGGAGAAGGGAATGGCAAACCACTTCGTCATTCTTACCTTGAACTCCATAAACAGCATGAAAAGGGAAAAAAAAAAAAAAAGCATTCCCATGAGAGAACCCATTTATTCCTTGACATCCAACACATAGCAGATGCTTAGGAAATAAGTGTTGAATGAGTACATACGTGAAAATGGATCCAGGTGAGTCACAAAGACCTTTCTTAAATGGGGCCACTAAGGTTTGGACACAACTGAGTGACTTCACTTTCACTTTTCACTTTCATGCATTGGAGAAAGAAATGACAACCCACTCTAGTGTTCTTGCCTGGAGAATCCCAGGGACGAGGGAGCCTGGTGTGCTGCCTCTATGGGGTCACACAGAGTTGGATACGACTGAAGTGACTTAGCAGTAGCAGCAGCAGTATAGCTGATGTACAGGTCTTCCCTGGTGACTCAGCAGTAAAGAATCGCCTGCCAGTGCAGAAGACTTGGGTTCAGTCCCTGGGTCAGGAAGATCCCCTGGAGGAGGAAATGACAACCCACTCCAGTATTCTTGCCTGGGAGATCCCATGGAAAGAGGAGCCTGGTGGGCTACAGTCCATGGGCTCACAAAAGAATAGGACATGACTGAGTGACTAAACAACGGGTTGGTTTACAATGCTATGTTCATTTCTGCTCTACAGCTAAGTGGCTCAGTTATATATGTATGTGTACATTCTTTTTTATATTCTTTTCCATTATGCTTTATCCCAGGATACTGGATATCGTTGCCTGTGCTATGCAGTCAAACGCAACTGAGCGACTGAACGCCAGTACAGGGGGCCAGGTTGCTGATCCATTCTATACCAGTTTGCATCTACCAACCCCAAATCCCCAGCCCCTCCGTTCCCCACGCCTGCCCCCTTGGCAACCACAAGCCTGTTCTCTGTGCCTCTGAGGCTGTTTCTGTTTCATAGATAGGTTGTTTGTGCAATATTTTAGGTTCTAAAGACCTTTCTAATTACATTTGCATCCATCATGGTAGACAGTGAAATCCTCTTCCTTAGCTCAGAGTTTCTCGACCTTGGCATTACCCACATTTTGAGCCAGATAGTCCTTTGTTGTGGAGAACTGTCCTGTGCATTGTAGGATGTTTAGTAGCATCCCTAGCTGCTACCTCCCCGAATGCCAGTAGCACCTCTTCCCCAGTTGTGATGGCCAAAAATGTCCAGACATTGCCCAGGTTCTCCTGGAGGCAGAATGGCCCCCATCGCTGCTTAGATGGTCCTGCGGAGGTGCTGTGCCTCTGCAGAACTTCACTGCCTCCCCCGACAGAGCCGTCTCCCTCCTGCAGCACTGTGCTGCTTGTACGCCCAAGACACACGCATGTGTGTGCACAGATACACACATCTCCCTTCAACTGCCCCCACTTTAGCATATAGACCTGTCAGAGGATGAAGACTCTCTTACCCTTCCTCCCTGACTGTCCACTTACTGAACCCAGAACCCGGCTGCCATCAGGGGTGTCTCCTTTCTGAAAGTCTCCAGCACCCCATCCCATTGAAGTCAGTGGGAGCTCCGGCAGAGGGATGGTGCCAGAGACTGTGGGAACTGCCTGCCCTGTGTTTTTCTGTGTCTTTGAAACCTCAGGAAGGAGTTGTGCAGAAAGAGTTGCAAGAAAACGAGGTTTAAAGGGGCCCCTCTGGCCACACCTACCAGATACAGGCCAGGTCAGCAGCCTGCGCTCATAGCCAAGGTTGTAATGTGCCCAAGGTTTGCTCTGATTTGTTAAATGTTTCTATGCGTATCATTCTGGGAAGTACTACTATTGACTTTGGCTGTTGAGCACTTACTATGCACTCTGCGAAGTACCTTGTTCTTATACTTGGCATGTATGTGTATACGTGCCATATCATGTATACACATGATACTCATTTCATATCACAGCAACCCTGGAGATGGACACTATTATTACCCCATTTTACAGCTGAGAAAATGAAGGTTGAGAGTCTCCGTGGCCCCAGGGACAAACCTAGTAAGAGAAGTCTCTGGGATTTAATCTCAGGACCTTCCCCTTCCAGATAGTAGCTAGAATTTACTGACGTGTTTACCGAGTGCCAAGTACTGCCTGGAGCACTTGGTGTGCATTCATTTATTTAATGCTCCCAACCACCCTATGAACTCGATTCCTTTATGATTCCCATAGAGAACTGAGGCATGTAGAGGTCAAATGACTTGTCCAAGGTCCCACAGCTAGGCTCCAGTGGTCTAGCTCTTAAGCCCTATGCTGTGGTGCAGAGGTGGGCAAACAGTGTCTCAAGGACCAGATCCAACCCACAGCCTGTTTTTGTAAATAAAGTTTTATTGAGACACAGCCATGCCCATTCATTGACAGGGAGCTGCTTTCCAACTACAGTGGTAGAGTTGACCAGTTGCAGCAGAGATGATGTGACCTACACAGCCTAAAAGGTTTACTCTCTGGCCCTTTAAAGAAAACATTTGCCAGCCCTTGCTCTCAGGCCTTCTCTGATCACCATCCAAATATCCAAGCTGTGGGACTCCCACAGCCTACCAGATTTGGGGCATATGTTGTAGTTTTAAACAAGTTGATCTTTTTGGCAGCTACTGGAAAGAAAACCCACATCCTAGAAGGTGTTGCGGAGGTGCCCTCAGAGCTGAGTTCTCATCTCCATCACATTTCTTACTTTAAGATTAGGCCAACAACACATGTGCAGGCACCTCCTCGGCCCCCAGGGAAGGGAGAGGAAGGTAAAGAAATCTGAGACTCTTTTCCTTTGCTTCATTTAATCCCAGACAAGCAAATAAATAAGCAAATACATAAGCTACTAGTTCAGGTCATCCCAAGTGCTCTGGAGGAAATAAAACAAGGTGACTTCTACATCCAGGGGTTCTCCATACTCACTGGGGAATTTTTTTTAATCCTGATCTCAGGCTTTACCCCACAGAAATGCCTGATTCAGTTGATGTGAAGTCAGGACTGCTGCTGCTAAGTCACTTCAGTCATATCCGACTCCATGTGACCCCATAGACAGCAGCCCACCAGGCTCTGCCATTCCTGGGATTCTCCAGGCAAGAACACTGGAGTGGGTTGTCATTTCCTTCTCAAATGCATGAAAGTGAAAAGTGTAAGTGAAGTCACTCGGTTGTGTCTGACTCTTCGCGACCCCATGGACTGCAGCCTACCAGGCTCCTCTGTCCATGGGATTTTCCAGGCAAGAGTACTGGAGTGGGTTGCCCCTGAAGTCAGGACTAGGCATTCATTAAAAAAAAAAAAAAATCACTCAAGATGGTTCTAAGGTTCAGCAGAGTCTGCAGGTGGGTCACAGGCGATGGTGAGACAACATTCATGGGGTGGGTAGGCAGCTTCCCTAAGGAGATGGCCTTTGGCTAAGCCAGATGAACAATCGGGAAGAGGGAACAGCATGTTCAAAGGCCTGGTGGCGAGAGGGCGTATGATGCAGGGGTTTCAGCCTGACCAGAACTCAGGCTACCAGGAGAGGGTGGGGAGGGATGAGTCTGAAGGGCTGCCAGGCCCTGGGCCTGAGAGTTCTGAAACCAGCGTTGTTCAGACTGTAAGTCTGAATGCCTCGGTGGGTCGTGAAATCAGTTTAGTGCGTCACAGCTGGCACTGGGCGGGGGGAAACAAAGAATAGAATAGAAAATATTCATATGTGTTGCCCATGAGGTCAATGTGGTTTCTCGAGACTTTTATTTCAAGTTTTATAAAGGTGTACCCTGCACGGCATTGAAAAATGTGTTTCTTACTGTGCGTCTCAAAGATTTGAAAGCCACTGTTTTTCATCCCTGTTAAAGTCTGGAACTGAGCCCGAGGGCAGTGGGGAGTCATGAAAGAGGCTTTAGTAGGGGCTCAACAAGGTCAGATTTATTTAAAATCTTACCCGAGGAGCGTGGAGAAGGGGTTCAGGGAGGTGGGCCGTGGAGGTTGGAAGGTGCCCCCCGGGGGCTGCTGGGCTGGGCCATCAAGAAGCGAAAATGAAACCCGAGGGGTGTCCAGGGCACGGAGGGCCTTCAGGTAGCTGTTGAAGAGATGCATGTACCCTGAAGTAGTGCCAGGGGAGTGGAGGGGCTGGAGAGTTGGAAGGTTGAGTTTGAGATTCTGCCTGCCAGCCTTCCCTCGGGAGCCTTGACCCCAACTTGTCACCTTTCCTGTGGCCCAGGTATCACTTGCATGATGGACCTGGGGCTCTTCTTTGAACACTTTCTCTTTGCCAGACACTCTGCTAGACACTTTCAAGTATTAGCTCATTTATTCCCCTCACAACAACCCATTGGTAGGTACTACTATTATTCCCATTTTATAAATGAAGAAACTGAGGCCCCGAGAGAATAAGGTCACAGCTATGATCAAGTTGCATAGCTGGGATTCCAGCCAGGCGGTGCAATGGCCAGCATCAGCAGAGGGTCCATGGGAGCCAACATGCCTGAGTTTGAGTCATAGCTGAGGGCTGTTGTGAGGATTCGATGAGCGATACATTCAGTGAGTAACGCACGTAGAGCAGTGACTGGCTAGAGCTTGGTGAGTGATAGCTGAATAGCTGCTGGTGCTATTGCAAAGTGATAGGGCAAATCAACAGTGGAGCCGGGGTTCAACTCCACATGACTAGTGGACAGAATGGCAGCTCCAGCTGCCAGGGCTTGGATCCCACCTCTGCGGCTGACCCTCTGGGTGCTGACCCGTGGGGCCAGCGTTAGCTCTCATTTAGGCCCTTGTTGCTGAGGACTCCGAGCCGAGTCTGGCCTGTAGCGGTGACCCCTTTCCAAGTATGAGCTGTCAGTGCTGCTGTTCAGACAGAAATACAAGCACCAAGGCCAGGGTCGGGGTTCAAGCTTATTGTAGCCAGCTCACTCCGAAGCTCATAAAGCCCGGTTTAAAAGAAGCCGAGACACCAAGGCTTATTTCTCTTCTCCTCCCTCAAACCCTTAGTCCCTTCTCTCCACCCAACAGTGGACCTAAATTAGAGCATCAGGCCCAGGAGGGACTTGGGAAGGGGCAGCTTCAGAGAGTGCTACGGACTCGCAGCCCCCAGGGGCCACGTGGCCTGGGCCGCCCCAAGTCTGACCTGGTCAGCTGCCTCCTTCCTGTCTCATCTCAGAGAACTGTTTTCCTTGGCACAGGACGGAGACAGGTGACCCCACCTGGCCGTTTCAGGCCCAGGCTCGTTCAGCCTCTCAGATACTTGGTCGTGGCCTCTTGGCTTCCCTGCGGTTGGCACAGCCTTGCCCGCCTTGGCTCCTGTCCACCATGCCGTCCCCTGCAAGTTCAAGTGGCCTTTTCTAGAACGTGTTTGTCCGGTCAAGGTTGACAGACTCTCCAAGCCACCATCTCTTGGCTTTCGTGGGAGACTGCGGCTGCCAGTCTGCTGTGGACGTTTCGCTCAAGCCTTGTCTTTCCTTGGGCTGTGAAGTCAGCTAAAGAAGCAGGGGAACCGGCTGAAAGCTGGCGCCCATGTTATCCAAGACTAGGCAGGTGAACGAACTGTAATTTCATGGATATAGGCACCTGGTAAACATTTGGAGAACTTTAAAATGCAATATATAAGCTCTTCTTGACAACCAGGATATGAACCTGGCAACCGCTTATAGTCTGTTAAATTTGTTCACTCATTCATTCACTCATTTGTTTATTCAGCAGATCTTTATTCAGCACATATTCTGTGCTAGCTGTCCTAAGCACTTGGGATAAGTAAGGAACAATCTAGTTATGATGTCTGTTCTCATGGAACTTACTAGATCTCAAGCCACACCATCCAATAGAAATGTAAGTTAAGTGAAAAACACAAACCACATGTGTAGTTTGAAGGTCCCTAGTAGCCACATTAAAAGATAAGAAATAAGTGAAATTAATAGTATATTTTTATTTTACCTAATGTATCAAAACCCAATCAAACCAGTCAATCCCAAAGGAAATCAACCCACAATATTCACTGGGAGGATTGATGCTGAAGCTGAAGCGCCAATACCTTGGCCACTTGATGCAAAGAGCCGACTCATTGGAAAAGACTTTGATACTTGGAAAGATTGAGGGCAGGAGGAGAAGGGGACTACAGAGGATGAGGTGGTTGGATGGCATCATCAACTCAATAGACAAGAGTTTGGGCAAGCTCCAGGAGATGGTGAAGGACAAGGGAGCCTGGTATACTGCAGTCCATGGGGTCGCAAAGAGTTGAACATGAGTGAGTGACTGAACAAGAACTATATATAAAAAACTAGTATCATTTCAATATATAAGCAATACTTTTACAATTATTTGATGCGTTGTTTTACATTTTTTTGGTATTAAGTGTTGGAGATCAGGGTGTGTTTGACATAGCCACATTTCTAGTGCTCAGGAGTCACACCTGGCTCACAGCTGCTACGTAGGACATAACAGGAAAGGGAAGCATCATACAACCAAATTTTCAGCTAATTGTTTGTTACAATGACAATAAATGCCATGATCAAAAAGTGCACGGTTCAGTGAAAACTAATCCAGTAAGGGCGCGTAGTGATGGTCAGGGAAGGCTTCCTGGAGGCAGTGACATTGTGACATTCATGCCAAATCCTAAAGGTGAAGGTGGATGGGGCAAGCATCCAGGGCAGAGGTAATAGCTGCACATAGAACCCGAGGTAGCAAGGAGCTTGCTGCTTTTAAGGGGCAAGGGGTGAAATAGCAGTGTTACTAGAGGGTAGGGTGGTGAGGGACATGATGGGAGAGAGTGACAGGGTCCCCTGAAGTGGCCGGCATTTGTCTGGTGCAGGGTGAGGCTGCATTACTAAATGACAGCCGGTGCTTGGAGGGGCAGCTGCATCTTCCGGTTATACCACGTGTCTAGAAGTTGGGCTTGGCTGGTGTATTGAGTTCCTCCAGGACAGCCTGGGTGGATGGCTCAGCCAGTAGCCACTGCCCCTCTTCTGGACCAACAGACCCCCAGTCTTGTTGGCCTTGTGCTCGGGCCAAAGGGATGAAGGATGACTAGACTAACCCCTTTACCATGAGTCAGTTCTGACTGATGAGACATAAGGCCATGTATCCTGGACGATGCTGCTATAGATGGTCCTCTGAGATAAAATGAAGGGCTGAATGCCCCTTTCCCACTTCTTCCTCCCCTGGCTGGGTCATCCTAAGTTGTGTTGCTGGGACCTGTGGCTTGTGGCATCTTCTGCCCACAGAAGAGGCCAAAACATGTGCTGACCTAGTGTGTGTGACTCAGTCCTTGATATTCTTGACCCTCTGGGCCCCATTGACAGACATCTTATGAACTGAGATAACAAATTCATATGTACTTTCCTGTGAGGTGCCCTGTGTGGAGTGAGCAAACATGTACCTGCCACTTACTACATGCTAGGCATTCTTCCCAGCACTTTAAGTCACTTCATTTTCTCAGATCTCCCTTATCCATGGTGTACAGGTAAAGCCAGAATTCACACTCAGGTTTTTGGGCTGTTTAAACCACCATTCTGTACTGCTTCTCTGTTTTTCTAATGTGTTCATTTGCGAAGTTTATTTTTCCCCACAGAACAGCATCGTTCTAAAACAAGGTTTCTCATTGGCACTTGGGACATTTGATTCTTTGGCACTTGGGACATGTGATTCTTTGTCGTGGGGGCGTCCTGTGCCTTGTAGGATATTTAACAGCCTCCCTGACCTCTACCACTAGATCCCAGTAGTACCTTCCTGTGGTTGTAACAACCAAAAATGTGTCCAGACATTGCCAAGTGGCCCCTGCAGGACAAAATTACCCCCTCCCCACTGAGAACCTCTCCTCTAAAAAATGTTTCACTGGACTTCCCTGGTGGGTCAGTGGTTAAAACTCCACGTTCCCAATACAAGAGGCATGGGTTCGATCCTCGGTTGGGAAACTAAGATCCCCTGTGTCACTGGGCATGGCCAGGGAAAACAAAGAAAGAATAAAAGATGTTTTAGTACCAGTCACCTAGGTGGCCCTTTGTGCAGGCTGTTTAATCTTTCTGGTCCTCAGTTTCCTCTTCTGCAAAACGATGGCCGGGTGGGGGCAGGGGGGTACAAAATTGATCTTATTTACTTTGAGGATTAAATGAGCCAGTATATAGAAAGCAACTAACATAGTGCATGGTATACAATGAGCTCTTTCTCAGTGTGAAGATTTGGCTTAGATGTCCCTCTGTCCTGTCTATCTTTGGCTAACAGGAACTGCTAGCTGGATTTTTCTAGTAAGAGTGAATTCCATGGTGCAGAGTGAAATCTACCAGGATGTTGATTCCAGGAGTCAGGAGTGCCATCTGTCTTGCCCCTGCCCCCAGTGGATTCCTGGGGCTTCGATCTGTACCATAGTACCAGTTCACAGCATTTACTGAATGACTAAGTGACTTAAACCCTTGTGAATATCTACCTTTAAATGTCCCTTAAGATTTCTCTTGTCTTTCTTTGTGTTTTTCCTTTTTTTAAAAAACTTTTTTTATTTTTTAGTTTGTTTTTGCTATTGCTGTTCAGTCGCTAAGTTGTGTTCAACTCTCTACGACCCCATGGGCTGCAGCACGCCAGGCTTCCCTGTCTATCACCATCTCCCAGAGCTTCCTCAAATTCATGTCCATCGAGTCAGTGATGCCATCCAACCATCTCTTCCTCTCTCCCCCCATTCTCCTCCTGCCCTCAGTCTTTCCCAGCATCAGGGTCTTTTCCAATGAGTCGGGTCTTCGCATAAGGAAGCCATAGTATTGAAGCTTCAGCTTCTTATTGGAGCTTCAGCATCAGTCCTTCCAATGAACATGTAGGGTTGGTTTCCTTTAGGATTGTTTTTGCTGTAGCTGTGTTTTAACCATCCCAGGAATTGTAGGTCCTGAGGATTCTTTGGTGCTGCTATGAGCTGAAGAATCACCAGCTGGACCAGCCTAACTCCAGAGCCTTGAACCTGCTTTAGCTACTTCCCTGGCTTATTTTGGGCTTCCCTGGTAGGTCAGCTGGTAAAGAATCCGCCTGCAAAACAGACAACCCCAGTTCAATTCCTGGGTCGGGAAGATCCGCTGGAGAAGGGATAGGCTACCCACTCCAGTACCTTTGTGCTTCCCTGGTGGCTCAGCTGGTAAAGAATCCGCCTGCAATGCGGGAGACCTGGGTTTGATCCGTGAGTTGGGAAGATCCCCTGGAGAAGGGAAAGGCTACCCACTCCGGTATTCTGGCCTGGAGAATTCCATGGACTGTATAGTCCATGGGGTCGCAAAGAGTAGGGCACAACTGAATGACTTTCACTCTGTGACTATTTCAGCCCCACAGGGCACCCTTTGGCCCTTTGATTTTTTTCCCCTGCAGCTTGTGGCTGCATATTAAATCTTGCCAGGGGCAAATCTCGGCAGAGGGGGTATGCTTCAAGCTGTTGGGTTTAGGATCCTTGTAGAATTTGGAAGTCCTTTCCTCTTTTGTGTACAAACACCATTATAATACAACTTCTTATTACATGTAAGGATAAAAAGGATGCGGAGGGTCACACCCGTCCCTGAAACCTAATCCAACCACTGGAAGGAAACAGGACTGTGAGTTGGATGGCGTTCCCATCCCTACATCCTTTTTATAAAATGTATCACGTGTTCTTCCATCGGATCCTGACGGTAGTAAGTACAATCCAGCTTGAGAATGAACTGATATTTCTCTCGAACGATCACCATTTTGCAAACTCCTGTTGCCATTTCTCCGCTGGCCTCCACTGTGGAAATGAGGGCTGTCTACTTGCTTAAGTGTATATGTAAATGTTTAGAGTCCTGGTTTGTGACCAGGGCCCCAGGGGGCGTTTGGCAGTGCCTGGAGACAGCTCTGGTTGGTACGACTTGGAGAGGGAAGTGCTGCTATTATCAGGTAAGGATGAGGACCAGGGATGCTGTGAGAGAGCCTGCCAGCCACAGGCCAACTCCACACAGAAAAGAGCCATCCAGCCCAGAATCTTAAAAGCGCCCAAGCTGAGGAATCCTGAGATCAGTAAAGGTCCATTGGTTCATTGATTTAAATGGCAAAAAAAAAGAAAAGAAAAGAAAAGAAATTAATATGAGAGTCCCTAGATTGGGGGATGACTATAATTTTATACATCATTTCTATGGAATACTGAGCATTCCATATTAGGAATTAGGTGGTTCTATGTGCATGTGCCTGCTGCGTGTAGTGATGTTGAAAATTGCCCATGGTGTGTTTTTTACATGGTATTTTTGGTTAAAATAAATTAAAATCTGCTTTAGTAATATTAAGGAATTTTCTAGGCATAATAGTATTATGTCTGTGTTTTTGAAAAAAGATTTTGTGTTTTTTCAGAGATTCACTTACAGATAATATTTACAGATGAAATTTTTCCAGATGAAAGTATATTTTGGCTGGGATTTACTTCCAGGTGGCTCAGATGGTAAAAGCGTCTGCCTGCAAGGCAGGAGATCTGGGTTCGATCCCTGAGTTAGGAAGATCACCTGGAGAAGGATATGGCAACCCAGTCCAGTATTCTTGCCTAGAGAATCCCACAGATGGAGGAGCCTGGCAGGCTACAGTCCATAGGGTTGCAAAGAGTTGGACACAACTGAGCGACTTCACTTTGCTTCACTGTGAAAGAGGAAGGAGATGGATGAAAACAAAGCTAGACTGGCCATGAGTTGGTTGTTGAGGCTGGGTGCTGGGCAGAGGGAGGCTCATTAGCTGAGTCTGGGTATTTTTGTGAATGTTGGGATTCCACATAATAAAAGTTGCTACACATATACACACACACATGCATACATAAACACATTGAAAGAAATCTGGTAGGAGATGCATAATAAATAGGTGTAGACAGGCTTCCCAGGTGGCGCTAGTGGTAAAGAATCTGACTGCCAGTTCAGGGGACATTGGAGACACAGGTTCAATCCCTAGGTCGGGAAGATCCTTTCGTGTAGGAAATGGCAACCCGCTCCGGTATTCTTGCCTGGGAAATTCCATGGTCAGAGGAGTGTGCAGTCCACGGGATCCCAAAGAGCTGGACACGACTTGGCACAGCATACAATGCAGACAGACAAGGAAGACATAGATTTGGTTCTGTGTAACAGAGAACTGAAATCATGATGGCTAAGTACCCTAGAAGTTTATCTGTCTTTTATGTAAAAATTTGAGCTGATATAGATAAATATATCTATATTTTTATATAAGATAAATATATTGTTTTTCTGTAAGGTCTTCAGAGGCCCAGACTCCTTTCATCTTTTTATGTCATCCTTAAAATGCTGCCCTTTTCCTTGTGGTCCAAGATGACTCTCTATCACATCGAAACCTAGCAAGTAAGAATGGGAGAAAAGGGAAGGTTCACCCCACTTTTTAAAGGACCTTTAAAGTGTTACACACATCACTTTTGATTCCATCCCGACCATAGTTTAGTCTCATAACCACAGCCTCACCACAAGGAAAGCTGGGATATTCATTCTGGTGCCTGTATGCCATGCCTGGAATCACAGATTCCTTGATTGTAAAAGATGGGGAGAGAGGAAGAGAATGTGTGGTGGAAGGAACCAGTGCAAGGCCACCAGATGGTTTGAGTGAAGCAAAACAGTGTCCCTGCAGTTAAAGAAGGACAGACCTTCCGTTACTGACCCAGGTTCTCAGATTCTTCAATCAACAGAAGCTATTAAGAGGCCAGACGAAAAACTCAGGCAGGGTTTTCCTGGGGCTCATGGAGGGAGGGGAGACACACACTAGCGGGCACCCTTGCTCGCTCCCTGGGGGAGCTGGTCCCTTAAATGGGGGGAAGGGAGGGGTGAGTCCAGGGGTCGGGCCAGAGGTGTGGCTTGGATGGCCCGCCCACCCTGTCAGTGGCGCACCCTGCTCCTGCTCCTGGCACCTAAGAAGTGGCAGTTGGCTGTTTGGTCTTTTTGTATCTTGTTCATAATTTGCCCCACTGGGCATGCACGCAGCTACTTGCAGCTACTTTTAGTCCCTTTCGTTCCTTTGTGTTCTGTTGCTCAGAGGAAGCCTTTGTCCAGGTGCAAGCACTGCAGCCAAAGGTCCCAGGCCCCACCTGGCTCACTCCCAGGAGACGAGATTGGAGGATCTTAGCGCCCGCATCGTGCAGGACCGTGGATCTGGTGTTACATTAAGCCATTTAGGTATTACTCTTCAGTCGTTATGGCCAACGGTTGTTTTTCCTAATTATTTGCAGTTATTTCCCAAATGTGGAATTACAATTCACCGACACAGTATCATGCAGTAGGAGGCCCTGTTCAGCACCTCGGCAGCTCTGGGACCTGAGGACATGTCTTCAGCTTATTGGCCTCTCAATTTCTTTACCTGGAAGGGTGGACAAAAGAGGAGTCTGTGTCCTGTTCCGTTCTACAAGCTGAACAAGCAGTAAGTCAGCCTCACACTAGCCCAGGTGGTGCCATCTATCCCCATTTGACAGGTGAGAAAGTGGAGGCTGAGAAGTCAACCAAGATCCCATACTCCTGATAAGTGGCAGAGCTGGGATTTGAACCCAGACTCCCAGGCCCCCAAGGGGGTCCTGCTCAAGTCATCCCACTGTTCTGGGCTCCTGTTGGCTCAGCCCAGCTTACAGGCTGGTTGGGAGAGGGCAGTGAAGAAAGATTTGTGGCAACAGTTTGGCAGCATGTAGATGCTGCACAAATGTATTCATATGATCACAGTACTCCTAGATAACTCTCCCCATTCAGAATACATTTTTAAAAACTTCCAAACCCCTAATGAACTCATTGATCCGAGCCCTGAGCATAAGTGGATGAAAACGTTAGATGAAAGGTGTGGGGGGAGCTTCGCTACTGGAGGAGGCAGGGTGTTGCCACCTGGCCTTGCTGTCACTAGAAGGGCAGGGTGGACACGTGGACACCATGCCCCTCCTGATGCGAGGAACTGAGCACCACTCAGAAGCCTTGCCCCCGCCCCCACCAGATTAATCCAAACCCAGTCTCATTTTAAAGTGAAATTGTGGGACATGAAGTAGAAAGAGAAATTAACAACACCATGAGGAAGCCAACAGTAAGTCCAGAACATGAGATGGTCTACAAGACAACTAACCCACTTCACCAACATGTCAATAGTCTGTTTTAAAAAAAAAAAAAAAGGAAGGGGGAGGCTATTCTAGGTTAAATTAAGAAATACAATAGGCAAATGTGATGTGTGGTCTTTGTTTAGACCTTATAAACAGGTTATCTAATAAGCCAGTTGAGGGCATGTGGAGACAAGGTTTGAAGATGAACAGTGTTAAGATCGCAGGAAGTACTGTGACTTTTGTTAGGCATGATCATAGAAAGTGTTCAGATTTTTACGATACAAATGAACTTACAAAACAGAAACAGACTCAGACTGAGAGAAGGAACTTAATCGTTGCTGGGTGAAAGGATGGGAGGAAGGGAGTTTGGGATGGACATGTACAAATTGTTATATTTTAAATGGATGACCAACAAGGTCCTACTGTATATATAGCACAGGGACCTCTGCCCAGTGTTATGCGGCAGCCTGGATGGGAAGGGGGTCTGGGGGAGAATGTATACATGTATAAGTATGGCTGAGTCCCCTTGCTGTTCACCTGAAACTCTTGCAACATTGTTAATCTGCTATACCCCATTACAAAATAAAAAGTTTTTTTTAAACTGTTCAGATTTTTAAATGATGTTCAGTGGAGAGAGGAGGTATCAAGAATTTTTAAAAAATACTTTACCGAAGAGAGAAAAAAAAAAGAGACACATGTGGTGAGATCTTGAAAACGGCTGAATCTGAATGGTACACAGCATTTCATTTTACCATTCTGCTGTTGCGTATGATTCAGATTTTTTCATTAAAAAAACAACAACAACTTATAGCCTTCACTCCAAAATCATCTTACCTTTCAAAAAAGAGGGGAAAAAAACCCCTCAGTCTATGAAATTGCATAAAATTGAGCTAACCTCAACACAAGAAGAAAAACATTTTTAAAAACTCATGAATCATGGCATGGCCCATTCAGTTTGAGAGTAATGATGTAACTAAAAGAGATACATCATTAGGGAAGATTAATTTTAAGACATCTGCTGCCAACGTGGCAGATGGCAGCAGAGTAGAGCTTTCAGCATCAGATATCCTGGCTCTAACTCGCCTCTGCTACTTGTAGTTGAGTCTAGGCAAGTGACTTCAACTTCTGTCCTTGCTTTCCTTATCTGTAAAATGGAATCTAAGTTCTGCCAATCTCCTGGAGGCTATTGGGAAGATAGAAAGAAAGAAGAAAGTGAAGTTGCTCTGTCATGTCCGACTCTTTGTGACCCCATGGACTATAGTGCTCCAGGCTCCTTCCTCCATGAGATTCTCCAGGCAAGAATACTGGAGCGGGTTGCCATTTCCTTCTCCACTGGAGCATCCTAACCCAGGGATCAAACCTGGGTCTCTCCCACATTGCAGGCAGACTCGTTACCATCTGAGCCACCAGGGGATCCCATTTGGGAAGATCACATGAGTTCAAATCTGAGAAAGCACTTAAAACAGTGCCTGGTCCCTAGACAGCTTCCACTGCCCGAGAATTACTGTTTTCCAGTTTCATAACGGTCAGTGCTTCATGGAGACCCAACTAAGGATTTGGATAGGATGAAGAGATTCTGATGTTTACTTTTGGAAGGTTTTTTTTCGGCTGTATCGGGCTGTTCATTGCGGCGTGTGGCCTTCTCTAGTTGGGGCTCACCGGCTCTATAGTTGCAGTGCTTGGATTTAGTTGCCCTGTGCCATGTGAGAGCTTAGTTCCCCGACCAGGGATGGAACCCACGTCCCCTGCATTGGAGGGCAGGTTCTTATCCACTGGACCACCAGGAAAGTCCCTCTAATAGTTTGCATTTAGTACAGTTTCTTTTTGCATTTCTCCACTTTCTCCCATCCCTCCCTCCTCATTCACACTAAAACGTTCTTGCCCTGTGACCTCAGAAGCAGTTTCTCCGTGGTTTAAAATGGGTCCAGGCCATTGCAGTGGACTGTAGTTGGGTGAGTAAGAGGGAGGAGGGCAGTGATGGGCAGCAGGGCTGGTGTGGTGTCTACCGAATGCAGGCACTGGACTCAGCAAAAGGCCTTTGCCCTCCAAGGAACGCTGCCTGCCGCCAGCTGCCGCTTGCCTGCCTGCTAGGGAGGTCCCCGGCTCCTGGTGGCCCCGAGCCCTTGATGTTCCCCGGCCACCACCGGTGCGGGCAAGCCTTCCCTTCAGTAAGAGTCCGTGGTGTTTTGCTTTGTACCTTGTTCTGTTGGTTGTGGGCTGGAGTCTTTTTTAATGGCTCTGCATGAGAAATATTCTATAAAGTTCTGCATTTTGCTCCAGGGCTGTGCTGAACCCAGCCTGAAATCAGCGGACTGTGTGTGGTCCCATCTCGGTTGTCACCACACGTTGGGCGCTTTTGTGAAGTTTGTATCTTGTGGATCTACTGAGTATGGGAAAGCGCACTGTTAAATGCAAGCATCTGACCTTGAGTCATTTTTTAAGCCAATCTCTAGCGGTCATGTACTGTATGATTCTATTTATGTAATATTGTGAAAGTGACATTTTAGAGATGAAGAAAGGATTAATGATTGCCAAGAGTTAAGGGTGTTGGGAATGAGGATGGCTGTGTTTCTGAATGGGGGAGCACAAGGGGGATCTTTGGGGTGATGGGATAGTTGTCTCTCTTTTTTTAGGAGGGTTCTTTTTTAAAATATTTATTTCTTTGACTACACTGGGTCTTACTTGCACATGCAGGATCTTTGATATTCATTGTGGAGTGTGGGATGCTTTTTAGTTGCAGCTGGCAGCATCTTTAGTTGTGGCGTATGGGATCTAGTTCCCTGACCAGGGATTGAACCCAGGCCCCCTGCATTGCGAGCATGAAGTCTTAGCCCCTGGACCACCAGGGGAGTCCCGGAATCACCACTCTTGATTGCAGTGGTGGTTACATGAATCTGCAGATGAGATAAGATGACACAGAGATACAAACACACTGTCCCAATGTCAGTGTTCTGGTTTTGATCTTGTGCTATGATTATGGAAGATATAATTGTGGGGGAGGAGGGAGGGATTTGAATCAAGGGTATCCAGGACCTCTTTGTACTTTTTTTGTTTTGTTTTACAACTTCTTGTGACTCTGCAATAATCTCAAAATAAAAAACAAAACTGGATTCTGCTAAACAATGGCCCTTGTTTTACATGGTATCGGGGCTGAGAGAAGCGTAGTAAAATTCTCCCATTGATGTTTTTATTCTGCACCAAGTTCACATACAAGAGAATTTATCAGACCTGAATGAGAGAGCTGTCTGGGGCTAAGATTCAAGACTCAGGCTGGTTTTCCTTCCCGACATAAGACACAAGACTTCCCTTTCTAAGATAAGAACTTCATCTCCTTGGCTGAAAGACGGTATGAGGAGTGGACTGCTGCTGTGGGGCAGATGCAGATAATAGCTTCGTCTTCCTAGGAGAGTTTTGGATAAAGGCTTTCTGATCAGGGAATGGAAACGATACAAGGTGTGAAGGCAGGACATGGCCACTAGGAACATGAATTTCCATCAGCCACTCCGAGGCAATTTGCCAACATCCCTTACAATTTTAAAGGCAGACCCAGCCTTTGCTCTCTTGGGGTATCACCCCTAGAGAACTGCATGCTTGTGCTTCCAAGAAGACCCATCCTCAGCAGTGTGGCATTAAGTTATATCAACCAGCCTTGGGAGATCTGAGGGCTGGCCCGGAGCCCTGGGAATCCTATGCAACAGTTAAAAAGAATAAGCTAGATCTCTATGTCATGACATGGAAGGAACATCAAGACATTTTCTTACTGGAGCCAAAAATGTCCTAGAATAGGATATTCAGGGAAATGACACTGATAAAAACATATTCATGAAATACGTTTATAAAACAATACTGTGTATTTGAGGATACATGTGTGTTTATGACTAGAAAAAAGTCTGCAAAGCTCTTCATTTCATCAGTCATTGTGGATATAGCTATTGGGAGACAGTGACCAGAGGTGCCCTTGCATGCGTGCTGAGTCACTTCAGTCGTGTCCGACTCTGCAACCCCGTGAACTGTAGCCTGCTCCTCTGTAGCCAGGCTCCTCTGTCCATGGGACTCTTCAAGCAAGAGCACTGGAGTGGGTGGCCATGCCCTCCTCCAGGGCATCTTCCCAACTCAGAGATCTAACCCATATCTAAGATGGCCTTAAAAATGTGAAGTCGCTCATTCATGTCCGACTCTGCAACCCCATGGACTGTAGCCTACCAGGCTTCTCCGTCCATGGGATTCTCCAGGCAAGAATACTGAGCAAGTTACCAATTCCTTCCCCAGGGGATCTTCCCAACCCAAGGATCAAACCTGGGAATCCCGTATTGGAGGCAGATGCTTTAATATCTGAGCCACCAGCTTTAATTTTATCTAAAATTCTAAAATTTACTGAAATGTTTTGAGATATTAGCTGGGTTGTTAAAACTGTATCTAAAAAAATAGAGTAATACAGATAATAGAGCTGTGATAGGTGGCCTAAGACTGAAGAGCAACTCAATCTAGAATGTCAACTCTGTGAGAGCAGGGAACTTGTCTGGCCAGTTTGACACTGTATCCTCAGTGCCTGGAATAGTCCTTGGTCTTCCTAAAAAAGGGGAGGGGGGAGTAAATTAGTGAATGAGTAACAGCTTTGATTTCTGGTGTATGATATGAATAGAGTCATTCAAAAAACTAAGGTCACAGTATCTGCTCCCATCCTTTCATGGCAAATATATGGGGGAAAAGTGGAAGCAGTGACAGACTTTATTTTCTTGGGCTCCAAAGTCACTACAAATGGTGACTGCAGCCATGGAATTAAAAGGCCCTTGCTCCTTGGAAGGAAAGCTATGACAAACCTAGACAGTGTATTAAAAAGCAAAAATCACTTTGTCAACAAAGGTCTGAATAGTCAAGGCTGCGATTTTTCCAGTAGTCATTTATGGATGTGAGAGTTGGACCATAAAGAAGGCTCAGCACCGAACAGTTGATGCCTTTGAATTGTGGTGCTGGAGAAGACTTTTGAGAATCCCTTGAACTGCAAGGAGATCAAACCAGTCAATCCTAAAGGAAATCAAACCTGAATAGTCATTGAAAGGGCTCATGCTGGAGCTGAAACTCCAATCCTTTGGCCACCTAACGTGAAGACCTGACTCATTGGAAAAGACTCTGATGCTGGGAAAGATTGAAGGCAAAAGTAGAAGAAGACAGCAGAGGATGAAATGATTAGGTTACAAACACACTGTCCCAATGTCAGTGTTCTGGTTTTGATCTTGTGCTATGATTATGGAAGATATAATTGTGGGGGAGGAGGGAGGGATTTGAATCAAGGGTATCCAGGACCTCTTTGTACTTTTTTTGTTTTGTTTTACAACTTCTTGTGACTCTGCAATAATCTCAAAATAAAAAACAAAACTGGATTCTGCTAAACAATGGGCCCTTGTTTTACATGGTATCGGGGCTGAGAGAAGCGTAGTAAAATTCTCCCATTGATGTTTTTATTCTGCACCAAGTTCACATACAAGAGAATTTATCAGACCTGAATGAGAGAGCTGTCTGGGGCTAAGATTCAAGACTCAGGCTGGTTTTCCTTCCCGACATAAGACACAAGACTTCCCTTTCTAAGATAAGAACTTCATCTCCTTGGCTGAAAGACGGTATGAGGAGTGGACTGCTGCTGTGGGGCAGATGCAGATAATAGCTTCGTCTTCCTAGGAGAGTTTTGGATAAAGGCTTTCTGATCAGGGAATGGAAACGATACAAGGTGTGAAGGCAGGACATGGCCACTAGGAACATGAATTTCCATCAGCCACTCCGAGGCAATTTGCCAACATCCCTTACAATTTTAAAGGCAGACCCAGCCTTTGCTCTCTTGGGGTATCACCCCTAGAGAACTGCATGCTTGTGCTTCCAAGAAGACCCATCCTCAGCAGTGTGGCATTAAGTTATATCAACCAGCCTTGGGAGATCTGAGGGCTGGCCCGGAGCCCTGGGAATCCTATGCAACAGTTAAAAAGAATAAGCTAGATCTCTATGTCATGACATGGAAGGAACATCAAGACATTTTCTTACTGGAGCCAAAAATGTCCTAGAATAGGATATTCAGGGAAATGACACTGATAAAAACATATTCATGAAATACGTTTATAAAACAATACTGTGTATTTGAGGATACATGTGTGTTTATGACTAGAAAAAAGTCTGCAAAGCTCTTCATTTCATCAGTCATTGTGGATATAGCTATTGGGAGACAGTGACCAGAGGTGCCCTTGCATGCGTGCTGAGTCACTTCAGTCGTGTCCGACTCTGCAACCCCGTGAACTGTAGCCTGCTCCTCTGTAGCCAGGCTCCTCTGTCCATGGGACTCTTCAAGCAAGAGCACTGGAGTGGGTGGCCATGCCCTCCTCCAGGGCATCTTCCCAACTCAGAGATCTAACCCATATCTAAGATGGCCTTAAAAATGTGAAGTCGCTCATTCATGTCCGACTCTGCAACCCCATGGACTGTAGCCTACCAGGCTTCTCCGTCCATGGGATTCTCCAGGCAAGAATACTGAGCAAGTTACCAATTCCTTCCCCAGGGGATCTTCCCAACCCAAGGATCAAACCTGGGAATCCCGTATTGGAGGCAGATGCTTTAATATCTGAGCCACCAGCTTTAATTTTATCTAAAATTCTAAAATTTACTGAAATGTTTTGAGATATTAGCTGGGTTGTTAAAACTGTATCTAAAAAAATAGAGTAATACAGATAATAGAGCTGTGATAGGTGGCCTAAGACTGAAGAGCAACTCAATCTAGAATGTCAACTCTGTGAGAGCAGGGAACTTGTCTGGCCAGTTTGACACTGTATCCTCAGTGCCTGGAATAGTCCTTGGTCTTCCTAAAAAAGGGGAGGGGGGAGTAAATTAGTGAATGAGTAACAGCTTTGATTTCTGGTGTATGATATGAATAGAGTCATTCAAAAAACTAAGGTCACAGTATCTGCTCCCATCCTTTCATGGCAAATATATGGGGGAAAAGTGGAAGCAGTGACAGACTTTATTTTCTTGGGCTCCAAAGTCACTACAAATGGTGACTGCAGCCATGGAATTAAAAGGCCCTTGCTCCTTGGAAGGAAAGCTATGACAAACCTAGACAGTGTATTAAAAAGCAAAAATCACTTTGTCAACAAAGGTCTGAATAGTCAAGGCTGCGATTTTTCCAGTAGTCATTTATGGATGTGAGAGTTGGACCATAAAGAAGGCTCAGCACCGAACAGTTGATGCCTTTGAATTGTGGTGCTGGAGAAGACTTTTGAGAATCCCTTGAACTGCAAGGAGATCAAACCAGTCAATCCTAAAGGAAATCAAACCTGAATAGTCATTGAAAGGGCTCATGCTGGAGCTGAAACTCCAATCCTTTGGCCACCTAACGTGAAGACCTGACTCATTGGAAAAGACTCTGATGCTGGGAAAGATTGAAGGCAAAAGTAGAAGAAGACAGCAGAGGATGAAATGATTAGGTAGCATCATTGACTCAATGGACATGAGTTTGAGCAAACTCCAGGAGATAGTGAAGGACAGGGAAGCCTGGCATGCTGCAGTTCATGGGGTCACAAAGAGTCAGGCACAACTTAGCAACTGAACAACAGCAACGTGAGTAGAGTCAGTGATTCTAAGTGATTGACAGCTTGACTCAGCGAATGAATTTAGTGTCAACTGTGCTCCTGCCTTACCAGCCTTCTTCCTAGCATTTGGAGAGGAGATGGAAGGCACCTCATTCATCTGGGGTGTTGGTTCCCTCTGTATCCTGGCCTTGTCCCACAACTTCTGTTAAGTGACATCTTCCCCACTGTAAAGGGAGAGACAGGGTGGAGAGATGGAGATGTGGACAGGAGGAGGGGCTTGTGACTGTACCAGTCAGCAGGTGGCATCCTTCCCCCTAGATGTGGAAGTCATTTGTGGTGACAGCAACCCCTGAATTTCACTGTATTTACAGTTTATTCTTACACTGAACACCAAAGATGTGACATGCATGTATCAGAATGGGAGTCACAGTCTTCTAAGACTGTGCCACCCAAAGGTAGTCTGTGGACTTGCCAGTGAAATAGATACCTTCCTAGGTTTGGGTCCTGTGGGAGAAATATCTTCTACATTGGGTAACCCCAGGCCTCTCATTGGCCTCCATTGACTCACGTGACCATCACCTTTGAGCCAATCACTAGACAGAGAGATGAAGGATGCAAATGGCCAGTCTCCAGGCCTGTCAGTCAGCCCCACCAAGCCACATGCACAGAAAGTGGGGGAAAAGCAGTTCCCCTAAGGAAAGGGAAGATGCTATGCCACAAGAACCACCAGGACCAAGTGCCAAGCACCCGTTCCTCCCACCATGTTCTTTCAGTGATAACTTCTCCTCCATGCTGTTACACTGGACATTTCTGCTTTCTAAGCTCCAAGTGGGACTACCAAAATCCCTCTGCAATATATACATGTATCAAATCATCTCATCATATGCCTTAAACTTACATAATATGTCAGTTATATCTCAATAAGCTGGAAAAAAACAAATGGGCTGGGGGAGCAGGAACACCAAGGACATGGGAACCAGGCAGAACTTCATAGTGTGATAACCATAATTTAAAAAACACCTGTATCATTTGGCCAGGAGCTTATGGACTACTTCTCCCTTCTGGGATGGCCTGGGGATAGTATCAGCCAACATCCATGTACTTTAAAATTTTCTATTTATTTTTGGCTGTGCTGGGCCTCTGTTGCTGCATGCAGGCTTTCTCTAGTTGGGGTGACTACTCCTGAGCTTCTCGCCGTGGTGCGCAGGCTCTAGGCTCGTGGGTTCAGTCACTGTGGCACTCGAGCCTCACTGACCCGCAGCCAATGTCCAGGTACTTCTGATCATGTCTACATACAGTGCTAACGCTGGCAGGAAGAGGAAGCCAGGGGTCTCGAAATCCTTTCCTAGAAGCGCCAGGCAGTGAATGTAAATAAGTGTCCTGTCCAAAGTGGGGACAATGACAGTGACCAGCACAGTGTTTAGAACATATAACAGGCGGTTAATATTGGTTGAATAAGTAACGTTTATTCATACAGCACATTCATTCCTCTTACAACAAATATTTATTAAATAGTCATCAAGAACCAGGCCCTGCAGGAGACCTGGGAACTGTAGTGGTGGGCAAAATAAAACCCCTCAGGTAGGTTGTAGTCTGGTTGGGAAGACAGATGGAAATTAAATAGCCTAAAAATTGTTAGAGTGACTGGCATGTGAAAGAGAGGGCCATGGGTCCCTGGAACGCACCAGGGGGAAGGGTCTGTACTCAGGGACGGGTAGTACCCCAGATCCCTGGGGAAATCCTGCTAGAGCTGAGACCCTCAAAGGGCAAGCGGAGGGGAGTCATATTCCAGGCAGATGGAAGGCATGTGCAAAGGCCCCGTGACAGAGCATGGGGTGAGAAGAAGGCGGGCATCCTGGAATGAGACAGCAAGTGAAGGGAAGCCGGATCAAGGCTGTGCTCAGAAGTCTTGCTTTGTTCTAAGAACAATCAGAGGTTTCAAGCAAGGATGAAGTGAAGGCGGCAGCTGCAGACCTATGTTGTCAGAAGTCCCTCTGGCTGGCACACAGAGAACAAGCAGGAGGGAGGCCAGAGTGGCCCCAGGGAGACGGTTCGGAGGCTGGTGGTAGTTGCCCAGGGCAGAGAGGGTGGCGGCTTGGCCCTGGGCGATGGCCGTGGGGGGCGATGGGGAGAAGTTCACAAGTTCCGTGGATGTTAGCAGATACACTTGACAACCCCGAGTAATGGATTGGACGTGAGAGCTGAAGGAGAGGGAGGAGGGGGGAAGATCCTGGGCTTTTAGTGCGAGCAGTGTCCGTCCCCACCCCGCCTAGGCTCGGGGAGACAGAGGTGGAGGGGCAGAGACATTTCACGATCGGCAGATGTATTTTGAATGAAATCAAATGGGATGGAGGCAGCCAGGAAGGTTCAGGTTTGGGCCACAGCTGTTGGCCCTCCAGAAGCCGGTGATCGCTGTCGGCAGATGTGGCTTTCTAAGCCCCTGAAGGCTGCCGGGAGTTGGCCCTCTCTAAGGGCCCTCTGGCCGACTGGCCATCTGTCCTCTGCATCCAGCAGGCAGGCCCCTGTTCTCAGCCAAGGTAGCAATGCACTCGGTGGGGGGTGCAGAAAGGTGAGCTGCCTGCCCTCCTGGGACCCTCCATCTGCTTTTGATGCTTCCCAGCCTTTGAAGTCACCCCCGCCCCCACCCTCCAGCTGTCATCTCTTGGGCTCCTCCACACTCCCCCAGAGCTTCTCCATCCCCGGGGACACCGGTGGTGACAAGGATAACAAATGATGGCAAGCCGCTGGCAGCCGCAGGAGGAGAGGGCAGAGGGCGGGGACTTAGGCCTCTTTCTTCTTTCTCGTTCCTTCTGTCCCGGTTCTGAGCTGCTGGGGTATTGGGGTTTTGCAACAGTGCAACGCAGGGCAAAATTTTATTTGGTAAATGAATCCCGTGCCTTCACTTCCTTTCCCTGCCTTCATGAAAAGGAAGCTGAGTCTTTCTCCTCTCCTTGGACTCTGTTATAACAAGCCTGATTTCTCTCTAAGCTTCCCTGCAAAGAGAATAAGCCAGTCTCCTCTTTCAAGTAATTGTAAGGGGTGGAGGAGAAAGCGAAGGAAGTCTCCCCCAAAATTGTGAGAGCTAACTCTGCCTGTCAGACCATGATAGGAGGAACCAGTGGTTTCCAGACAGGCCTCAAGGCGGTTCCCAGCGTCAACCACTGTGTGTTTCAAGCTTTTGTCTGTGAATGCAAATAATGTCAGTAATTACTCTTTATTGAATACCCACTCACTCATGCCTTCTCTGACATAATGTGCAGAGCAATCTCCCTGAGAGGGTATTGTTATTTTCTCCATTCTGTTGGATAAGGCTCAGAGAAGTTAAATAACTCGCCCAAGGTCACAAGGCTCATAAGACCCAAAGCTAGGATTTGAACCCACATAGCAAGTGACAGAGCTGGCTTAGTGGGTGTTGGAGCTAGATGGACCCTGGGTTTAAATTCTGACCCAGTTTCAGTTGCAAGCTGTGGTTAAGAGCACACTTCCCAGGTGGCTCAGTGGGAAATACAAGAGACGTGGGTTCGATCCCTGGGTCGGGAAGATCCCCTGGAGAAGGAGATAGCAATATTCTTGCCTGGGAAATCCCATGGACAGTGGAGCCTTGATGGGCTACAGTTCATAGAGTCACCAAAGAGTCAGACGTGAATTAATAACTAAACATGGTTAACATGTTTAACAACATGGTTGTTAAATAACAACAACATGGTTAATAGCACAGACCCTGGAGCCAGACCATCTGGTTCTGAATCCTGGCTCCCCCACTAACTAGCAGGTCACTGTCTCTCTTTCGTGCCTTCACTTCCTTTCCCTGCCTTCATGAAAAGGAAGCTGAGTCTTTCTCCTCTCCTTGGACTCTGTTATAACAAGCCTGATTTCTCTCTAAGCTTCCCTGCAAAGAGAATAAGCCAGTCTCCTCTTTCAAGTAATTGTAAGGGGTGGAGGAGAAAGCGAAGGAAGTCTCCCCCAAAATTGTGAGAGCTAACTCTGCCTGTCAGACCATGATAGGAGGAACCAGTGGTTTCCAGACAGGCCTCAAGGCGGTTCCCAGCGTCAACCACTGTGTGTTTCAAGCTTTTGTCTGTGAATGCAAATAATGTCAGTAATTACTCTTTATTGAATACCCACTCACTCATGCCTTCTCTGACATAATGTGCAGAGCAATCTCCCTGAGAGGGTATTGTTATTTTCTCCATTCTGTTGGATAAGGCTCAGAGAAGTTAAATAACTCGCCCAAGGTCACAAGGCTCATAAGACCCAAAGCTAGGATTTGAACCCACATAGCAAGTGACAGAGCTGGCTTAGTGGGTGTTGGAGCTAGATGGACCCTGGGTTTAAATTCTGACCCAGTTTCAGTTGCAAGCTGTGGTTAAGAGCACACTTCCCAGGTGGCTCAGTGGGAAATACAAGAGACGTGGGTTCGATCCCTGGGTCGGGAAGATCCCCTGGAGAAGGAGATAGCAATATTCTTGCCTGGGAAATCCCATGGACAGTGGAGCCTTGATGGGCTACAGTTCATAGAGTCACCAAAGAGTCAGACGTGAATTAATAACTAAACATGGTTAACATGTTTAACAACATGGTTGTTAAATAACAACAACATGGTTAATAGCACAGACCCTGGAGCCAGACCATCTGGTTCTGAATCCTGGCTCCCCCACTAACTAGCAGGTCACTGTCTCTCTTTTTTTTTAATTTACTTATTTTAATTGGAGGTTGCTGCTGCTGCTGCTGCTGCTGCTGCTGCTAAGTCTCTTCAGTCATGTCCAACTCTGTGCGACCCCATAGACGGCCTCCCACCAGGCTCCCCCATCCCTGGGATTCTCCAGGCAAGGACACTGGAGTGGGTTGCCATTTCCTTCTCCGATGCATGAAAGTGAAAAGTGAAAGTGAAGTCGCTCAGAGTTTCCAACTCTTAGTGATCTCATGGGCTGCAGCCTTCCAGGCTCCTCCGTCCATGGGATTTTTCAGGCAAGAGTACTGGAGTGGAGTGCCATTGACTTCTGCTAATTGGAGGTTAATTACTTTAAAGTATTGTATTGGTTTTGCCATACATCAACATGAATCCGCCACAGGTATACACGTGTTTGCCATCCTGAAGCCCCCTCCCTCCTCCCTCCCTGCACCATGCCTCTCGGTCATCCCAGTGCACCAGCCCCAAGCATCCAGTATCCTGCATTGAACCTGGACTGGCGATTTGTTTCATATATGACATTATACATGGTTCAATGCCATTCTCCCAAATCATCCCACCCTCTCCCTCTCCCACAGAGTCCAAAAGAGTGTTCTATACATCCGTGTCTCTTTTGCTGTCTCTCATACAGGGTTATCATTACCATCTTTCTAAATTCCATATATATGCGCTAGTATCCTGCATTGGTATTTTTCTTTCTGGCTTACCTCACTCTGTATAATCGGCTCCAGTTTCATCCACCTCATTAGAACTGATTCAAATGCATTCTTTTTAATGGCTGAATAATACTCCATTGTGTATATGTACCGCAGCTTTCTTATCCATTCGTCAGCAGGTCCCTCTTTCAGTCTCGGTCTCCTCATCTCTGCCCGCATCACTGCATTAAAATGAGCTGACACATACAAAGAGCTCCTCGCCCGGAGTCAGTGCTCTTCAAGTGTTAGCTGTTTTTATTTCTATTGTCTGTAAAATGAGCGCTATAATGGGGCCAGGTTAGGCCCTTCAGAGCCCCCAAAACACTGGAGAGATTAGTGCCGCTTCCTCTGATGCCTCAGGTAATTCAATAATAAAACAATATGACCCATAAAACAGGAACACAACATTCACCCTGTGCTGAAATTTACAAAGTTGTTTTTTTTTTTAAGGTCCTCAGGGTAGAATAGGAAATGTTACCAAACAGGAGTGATTCTCATTTCCTTGGTCCCTGTGCTTTGCTTAGCCCTAAATCTGTGTTTAGTCATCCTGTTGGGAAATATTGGGTGAGCCAAAAAGTTTGTTCCCTGAATGAACTTTTTTGGTCAACCCGATAGACGTGGATAATCCTATTTCCCCAGGTGGTTGAGAGAATTAAAAGAGATAATTAAGGTAAAAATTATCGAGGAAAATGCCTGGCACATAATAGGTGCTTGGGACATAGGAGCTGTGGTTAGAATTTTTGGAAAGATTTTTCTCACTTTATGTTGCCTTGAACTATTCATGCTGCTATAGTTTGTGGTTAGTGGTTTGCGTCTATGAGATAGCAGTGCCTGTAAACTCTAGGTGGCGGCAGGAAAGAACAATAATCAGGTTCTTAATTTAGGGTCCTGTTTAGTGTGTGAGGACTAATATTTTTTTAATATATTGTATTTATTTTAAGGACTACTTTTTTGGGGGGGGAGGGCTATGCTGGGCAACCTGTGGGATCTTAGTTCCCTAACCAAGAATGGAACCCAGATCCTCAGCACTGAGCACAGAATCCTAACCTCTGGTGTGCCAGGGGAGTCCCGGGACTAACATTTCTATTGCTTTGACTTCGTTTGTGATATTTACTTATTTGCCTCCAAAGGATTATATGTTTGTACTGCTCTAGGTATGTTTGAATTTTAGATCTTGCATTACCTAACAAAGACTCTAGTGCAGTACGTTGAATGTAGTTATTGATAAATTGAAGTTTAAATCTATCATTTTTTTCTATGCGTTCCATCTCTTCTTTGTTTCTTTTCTTTCTTGCTTTCTTTGGATCAATCAAGTACTTTTATTATTCCACTTTCTCCTGGATTAGCCTGTTGGCATACACTTATTATTTTTATTCTCTAAGCAGTTACCCTAAAGATTATAGAATGCACCCATGATAAATCTTTACCAGTTTACTATAAATTAGTACTTGTATTACTTCAAGGAAAACGCACAGTCCTTCGAATGTGTTAAGTTTATTGTTCCTCTCTGCTCTTGAATTTACCCTTTTATATTGCTCTTTATCCCTCCTTGAATTTTTATGCTTCCAGAGTATTATTTTGTACTGCAAGTCTATTTGCTATAGTAATCTAAATTTTGTAGCAGAATTAAGTGGCAAATGATCTTAATTTGTTTCATTTTTGTCTTCGTATTTGAAGGATTTTTGTTGGCATAGTATTCTACATTGGCAGATAAAATTCCATGGTTTTCTGGTTTCCGTCGTTTTTGTTGCGAAGTCTTATTAGACCTTCTTTAAAAATAATGTGACTTATTCCACCTCTGACTGCTGTTGAGATTAGTATATTCTTACATGTGTGTGGTTTGACTGGGATATGCCCTGGCGTATTTTTCTCTGTGTTTATCCTGCTTCCGATTCACAGAACTTCTTCATTGCTTTGGCTTGATGTCTTTCATCAGTCTCGAAGGGTTTTCGGTCAGTTTATCATTAAATATTGTTTCTGAGTTGTCCTCTCTCTCCTGTCCTCTGCGGTCCTCTTACAGGTATGTTAGACTTTACTCGATGTCCAACGTTTACTTTATGCTTTTTTAAAAACTTGTTTTCCAACCTTCTTTCTGAAATTAGTCTAGGGACTTATATCTCAGTTCATTCTTTGCTTCTGTTATAGCCGATCTGTGATTCAAGTGCTCTGCTGAGTTCTGAATTTCAGTTATAGTATTTTTCAGGTTTAGAATTTCCATTTGATGCTTTTTAGAAATTCTAGTTCTCTAGTAGCATTTTCCATTGTAAATCTTTTTTCTTGATCACATTATCAAGGTTGTTGATAAGCCCTTGCTTAGTTACTCTGATATCTGAATCGTATATATGAGTTTGGTTTTTTTGTCTTGGTTTTTGACTGTTTGGTTTTGTCTCTTGCATGCCTGTGTTTTTATGAAATGTTAAGCATTGTGGCTGGATGGCATCACCGACTCAATGCACGTGGTTTTGGGTGAACTCCGGGAGTTGGTGATGGACAGGGAGGCCTGGCGTGCTGCAATTCATGGGGTCGCAAAGAGTCGGACATGACTGAGCAACTGGACTGAACTGAACTGAAGCACTGTGTAGGAAAAATTTTGGAAACTTTGGAAGATAACATCTTCCCCCAAAATAAAATTGCTCTTCTGGCAAGTGGTGACAGTTGAGGCAAATCACTTTGATCTAATAAGAGATTTAAATGATTCAAGACAGGATCTATTTGGTTGGTCCTTACTCCAAGGGAGTGACTTTTCAGAAGTCTCATTAAAAGGCCAACTTGTTTACCAAGGAGTCTCATCGTGATGGACCGTGAACTCCCAATTTTGTCTCCCTGGTACTGGGAGGTTGCCAGATCTCTGCTTCGTTCCTTGCCTTCTTAGCCACCACCTTTCTGCTTTGCTTCTCTGACTCTTACCCCACCAGGTTAGGTTTCAGCAAACACCTCCAAGGGAAGGACTGTCACCGACGTCAGGCCGACTTCTCTATGGTTCTCACATCTCTAAGATCTTAGCTCCTTGGGTCCTAGCTGCCTTAGTAACCTCAACTCCAATTTTTGTTTCCCCAGCTCATTGAGACTGGAAAACTGTAAGCTGCTTCTTTTTTCTTCTGTGCTTGAAGGTGAAGGTGAAGTCGCTCAGTTGTGTCCAACTCTTTGAGACCCCGTGGACTGTAGCCTACCAGGCTCCTCCATTCAGGGGATTCTCCAAGCAAGAATACTAGAATTTCCTTTTCCAGGGGATCTTCCCGACCCAGGGATCAAACCCAGGTCTCCCACATTGGAGGCAGACGCTTTAACCTCTGAGCCACCTTCTGTGCTTATAAATTGGCAAATGTCGTGAGGGCAAAAGTAGCCGAGGCCAGACTTAGCTCAGTCCACGTCTCATCTCTGGGACCCTGGGCCTTTGAGTCCTGCTTTAGTCGCCCTGCAAAGTCTTATTGCTGTTGTTCAGTCGCTCAGTCATGTCCGACTCTTTGCAGCCCCATGGACTGCAGCACGCCAGGCTTCCCTGTCCTTCACCAACTCCTAGTGTTTGCCCAGGTTCATGTCCATTGAGTCGGTGATGCAACCCAACCATCTCATCCTCTGTCATTCCTTTCTCCTCCTGCCTTCAATCTTTCCCAGCATCAGAGTCTTTTCCAATTAGTCAGCTTTTCACATCAGGTGGCCAAACTATTGGAGCCTCAGCTTCAGCAGCAGCCCTTCCAATGAATATTCAGGGTTGATTTCCTTTAGGATGGACTGGCTGGATCTCCTTGCTGTCCGAGGGGCTCTCGAGAGTCTTCTCTAACACCACAAGGTTGGAAAGCATCAGTTCTTGGGCGCTCAACGTTATTTATGGTCCACCTGTCTCCTCCATACAGGACTACAGGAAAAGCCGTAGCTTTGCCTATACAGACCTTTGTTAGCAAGTAATGTGTCTGTTTTTAATATGCAGTCTATATTTGTCATAGCTTTTCTTCCAAGGAGCAAGCGTCTTAATTTCATGGCTGCAGTCACCATCTACAGTGATTTTGGAGTCCAAGAAAGTAAAGTCTGTCACTATTTCCATTTTTGCCATTCCATATTTGCCATGAAGTGATGGGACCAGATGCCTTGATCTTAGTTCTTCAAATGTTGAGTTTTAAAGCCAGTTTTTCATTCTCCTCTTTCACCTTCATCAAGAGGCTCTTTAGTTCCTCTTTGCTTTCTGCCTTAAGGATTCTGTCATGTGCATCTGGGATTGTTCATATTTCTTCTGGAGATCTTGATTCCAGCTTGTGATTCATCCAGTCTGGCATTTCACATGATGTACTCTGCATAGAAGTTAAATAAGCAGAGTGATAATATACAGCCTTGATGTACTCCTTTTGCTTTGTCACCAAAAAGAAAAACAACAACAACAACAACAACAATGGAGTAACACTTAGACTCCACAAGGCACGCCAAGAAATCCACAAAAAGAGGGAGAAAAGAAAACCTAGAAGGATGGACAAGGATAAAAGGTATGACTAGACAGTTCCTAGAAACTCATATGGCCCACCGTTATGTGAATATATGTTAAAGTCTCTAGAGTCATAGAAATGAAAATTAAAACCAGTATGAGAGAATTGCTGTCCATTTAGCAGTTTGGCAGCGCCATTAGAAAGCTGGACAATGCCATGCCAAGTGTTAGCAAGAATTTATGGAATTAGAACACACAGGTACTTCTGGCAAGAATCTAGATTAGCACAGGATTTATGAAGAAAAATCTGCTAGTACTTGGGTCTGGTTCATTTCATATATACCCAGTGGCACATGAATCCTCCTCAAACATTTGTACGTTTTAAGAATATGTGTGTGTAACTACACCACATTACATATGTGTGTGTGTGTGTGTATGTGTATAATGAAGATATTCATTGCAGCATTGTTTGTAGTAGCTAAGAGATTAAGGCATCCTATATGTCCATCACTAGTTCAGTTCAGTTCAGTCGTTCAGTCATATCTGACTCTTTGCAACCCCATGAACCGCAGCACACCAGGCCTCCCTGTCCATCACCAACTCCTGGTGTCCACCCAAACCCATGCCCATTGAGTTAGTGATGCCATCCAGCCACCTCATCCTCTGTCATTCCCTTCTCCTCCTGTCCTCAATCTTTCCCAGCATCAGGGTCTTTTCAAATGAGTCAGCTCTTTGCATCAAGTGGCCAAAGTATTGGAGTTTCAGCTTCAACATCAGTCCTTCCAAAGAACACCCAGGACTGATCTCCTTTAGGATGGACTCGTTGGATCTCCTTGCAGTCCAAGGGACTCTCAAGAGACTTCTCCAGCACCACAGTTCAAAAGCATCAGTTCCTCTATGCTCAGCTTTTTTTATAGTCCAACTCTCACATCCATACATGACTGCTTAAAAAACCATAGCTTTGACTAGACGGACCTTTGTTGACAAAGTAATGTCTCTGCTTTTTAATATGCTGTCTAGGTTGGTCATAACTTTCCTTTCAAGGAGTAAGCATCTTTTAATTTCATGGCTGCAATCACCATCTGCAGTGATTTTGGAGTCCAGAAAATAAAGTCAGCCACTGTTTCCACTGTTTCCCCATCTATTTGCCATGAAGTAATGGGACCAGGTACCATGATCTTCGTTTTCTGAATGTTGAGCTTTGAGCCAACTTTTTCACTCTCCTCTTTCACTTCCATCAAGAGGCTCTTAGCTCCTCTTCACTTTCTGCCGTAAGGTGGGGTCATCTGCATATCTGACAGTAACACTCAGTGAAAAACCATCAGCTATGGGGCTGAGGCCAGAAGTGTCACATTGCTGTGTCTTTCCTCATCAGGCTTGTCTGATGACACATAATCCACGGAGCTCGAACACAAAGGCCTGTAAAGACCACAGGGAAATACAAGGAGGTGGAAAAAGAGGGGTCAAATATAAGACACTAGGGAGTGGTGAGGACTGTGGCAAACGAGCTCGTATGCCTTGACCAAAGCCAACTGATAGTTGCCATACAGGAATGGTCAGTGTTCCTCTAATTCTTCAAGAGAAGCTGAAACTCTAGATTCTTATGT
Organism: Madoqua kirkii; assembly: GCA_006408675.1. Lineage (NCBI taxonomy): Eukaryota > Metazoa > Chordata > Mammalia > Artiodactyla > Bovidae > Madoqua > Madoqua kirkii. Next base: position 34,619 of record SJYC01088117.1, read on the forward strand.
GAAATCACCTCATTTTTAAATATTGGCAACTACTTCAAATATTTTTAATCCCTAAGAAGGAGTAAAAACAATTCCTTGCGTTTTTCACTGGATTTGGTCATTTAGCTAACAATTTGGTGCTTTTCATACCCATATTCATAGCATTTGGATGTTTGGAGACCTATGCAGTTTTTTACAACATTGTTTATTTTTTAACCTTCAGTAATTTTCATATATCAAAAAAGAATGAAGGGAATGAGTTTGGATAAAATGCAAATTTATGACACCTACAGTTAGACAATAAGTTCAGTGTCTGCTATTTGCCACACTCCGCACAATATGTTTTGACATATTAACGAGATATGGAAACCACTTTCTGGAATGCCCTGTGGTGTTTGAGGAACAAGAAAACCAGATCTCAGGACCCACGTATACATGGAAACACTTAGGACCCAAATGTTTATCAGCTAACAGAGAGACATAAACACTAGGAGCTAGTTTGTGTGGAAATTTCTCCTCTGATTAAAAAGCACATATAAAGTACTTCCTATGTGCAAGTCCTGGGATAAGTGATTTCTTTCTTTGTTATAAGTTATTAAGTATTTTGGGCATGCAGAGATGGAGAGTACCCTATGAGAGCTTCCCTGGTGGCTCAGTCAGTAAAGAATCCACCTGCAATGCAGAAGATGCTGGTTCCATACCTGGGTGGGGAAGATCCCCTGGGAAATCCCATGGATGGAGGAGCCTGACGGGCTATAGTCCATGGGGTCACAAGAGTCAGACATGCCATAGCAACTAAGCCACCTCTTGTTGTTCAGTCGCTAAGTCATGTCCAGGCTTCCCTGTCCTTCACTGTCTCCCAGAGCTTGCTCAAACTCATATCCATTGAGTCAGTGATGCCATTCAACACCTCATCCTCTGTCACCCCCTTCTCCTCTGGCCTTCTACCACTTGCTTACAGACTAAAGCTGGGGGTGGCAAACTTTTATGCCAGATATGAAATATTTTCAGCTTTGTGGGTCTCTATGGCAACTACCGTAACAGAAATTGCAGCATAAAAGTAGCCGTGAAGGATACAGTAACCTGCCAAGCAGGGATGTGCTCCAAGAAAACTTTACTAATGGCCACTGAAATTTGGATTTCACATGATTTTCACAGGTCATGAAATGCTATCCTTCTTAGGATTATTTTCAACCATTTAAAAATATGAAAGACATTCTTAGTTCGTGGGTCACATAAAAACAGATGATAAGATGGATTTGGATGGGTCAGAGTTTGTGTCAACCTCTGAACTACATTGTTGCAAACACAGTTGAAGCCCCAGGATACCTCTTCCTAAATTTCATCCCCTGATGACCCCTAGCTAACCATTCTCCTGAAACAGGTGTCTATCATTCCTATACATATTATCATCTTTTTTAGTGATTGTATCTATCCCTGAACAGTGTGTAATATTGATTTGTATACTTTTGAACCTGTAGGAATGGTATCATATGTTGGGTACCCTTCTGTCTCATTGCCCAGTGCTTTGGCAATCTGTTCATCGTGCTTGGTGTCTATCATTCCTATACATATTATCATCTTTTTTAGTGATTGTATCTATCCCTGAACAGTGTGTAATATTGATTTGTATACTTTTGAACCTGTAGGAATGGTATCATATGTTGGGTACCCTTCTGTCTCATTGCCCAGTGCTTTGGCAATCTGTTCATCGTGCTGAGTGGCACTCCAGGGCAATCTTCTTCGTTGCTGTATTGTATTCCATTGTGAGACCTTTCTACCTGTATTCTTCATTCCTGTGATAGTGAATGGGCATTTAGGTTGCTGCCTGGTAGGTCCTTTATTTATATCTCATCTCTTTGCATCTTCACCATGAGCTTGTAAGAGAGATATTGATAATCCCCATTGTTCAAATGAGAAAACTTTTGACTTAGAGCAGTTTGGTTGACTTGTTCAAGGTACCGGGTAGTGAGGTGGAACTTGAATCCACAGTCTTTTCAGGATGGAATGTGAGTTCATAACCATGTTGCCATCGCTTGGTTCACTGTGTTCTATTAACACAGTAATGATGGATCCTGCCAAGGATGACCTTGGATACTAACGTGCAGTGACTACCTTTCTCTGAGGACAACTTGAATCACTGTCACATGGTATTGGTTGTAGTTTAGTCCTTTGAAAATTGCTGTGTTTGATGGTGTGCACATTAATTAAAAAAAAACCTTTCTCCCCGTGTACATGGTGTCATATGGTCTTCGTCTTTCTCTTTCTGCCTTAGCTCACTTAGGATGATAATCTCTAGATCCATCCGTGTGGCTGCAAATGACACATTTTTTATGGCTGAGTAGTATTCCATTGTGTGTGTGTGTGAACCACATCTTCTTCATCCGTTCATCTGTCGATGGACAGTTATGTTGTCTCCATGTCTTGGCCTCTGTAAACAGTGCTGCTGTGAACATGGAGGATGCATGTATCTTTGAGAAGCAGACTCAGAGACAGGACACACTTGTGGTTGTCGAAGGAGATAAACTGGAGGAGGGCTGGTTTAGGCGATTAGGGTTAGCAGGTGCAAACTGTTATACATAGAATGGATAAACAATAGGTTCCTACTGCATAACACAGGGAAGCTATCTTCAATATCCTGTGATAACCATTATGGAAAATAATATGCCAAAGTATTTGTATATGCCATACATTTCTCTATCTATCTGTATACATATATATATAACTGAATCACTTTGCTGTACAGCAGAAATTGGCACAAATTGTAAATCAACACAGAGAGCCTATGATGACCTCGAGGGATGGGATAGGCAGGGGTGGGGAGCGGAGGGAGGCACAAGAGGGAAGGGGTGTGTATATAATTATAACTGATTCCCACTGATGCATGGCAGAGACCACCACATTATAAAGCCATTATGCTGTGATAGAAAAAGTCAACCATACTTCAATAAAATAAATTTTAAGAAAAAGAAACTTCATTCCCTAACCAAAGTGGGGGTAGAAATTTAAGAATAAGTACTGACCTAGTGCAAGAGTTATAAAATTTTTCATTAAAAAATGAGAATGACCCCCAGAGATTTGTCCCTTTTCTTTGCTGCCCTCCCCAACGCACCCCCCCCCACCATACCATTTATCAAAATCCAGGGTAATTCAGGAGCTAACATATTCTTTCTTGATGGGGACCACAGTGCTGGGCTGAGCGCTCCGCTGCCTGAGGGACATTACATATCCATGACATCTTTTGCGCCTTTCTCCGTTTGCACAAGCAACATGTCACACCACATTCAACTCTTAACTGCAGCCAACGCCACCTTCTCTCCACGCCTCTGGCTGGTAGGAATCCAAATTCAATCCTACCTCGCCACCTGTTTCTCTCTGCCTCTACTGGAAAGTCTCCCTGGCTCACTCCAGCTCAGTTAGATGCCATTTAAAAGGCCCAAATATAATTTTTCTAATGGCAAAATACAGGAGGAAGGAGGGGAAAGTTTTAATCAAGTGGGTGTATTCTCCAGAGGGGACCAAGTACTTCATTTCAATTCCTCATTCCCTCTGATGAAAAGTTCAGTGAATTTTTATGATGTAGAATTTATAAGATGGCTGAGTTTAGGTAGTCAGCTTTAATATTTATACTCTTAGGGAAAGAAATGGGAATCATTAGTAAGCATGCATAATTAATGAATAAATTATATTTCCCTTTGTTTTCTTGCAGGTACAAGGAAATGCTAGACCTACTGGTCTCGCCCAGCCTTACTGTAAACAGTGATCGTCCGGGGAAACTGAAGCTTAACCGTGCTGACGCTGATGTCTGGACTCTGAGTGACAGAGAAGGTAGGCCTCTTGCTGTGTGTTTTAGAGGGCCTGGTGATGGTTCCGCTCACCCCACGGAACACGGTGAGGGACTGACGGCCCTAGACCCGCATCCTCCCCAAGTACTGTCTTTACAGCAATTTCTCTTCCCATCCAGTTACGTTATTGACTCTGGACCAGAACTTTGTACGTTGCTAACAATTTTGTCGAGTCATTAAAGGTAAAAGTATGCAGGTTCGTGTTCTGAACTTCCTGTCTTGGTCTCCAGTTCCAAGAAATGCTGATACCTCCACAGGCGCTAGTCAGTTTCAGGTTCCAGGCCCGGCCCCGGGTGTGTCCTGCAGGCTCTGGGGCTGGACCTCTGAGTCCTCTCCTTCCACCGCCCCATCCAAGCAGGCGTCCTGTTTATGGGGAGGTTGACGTTGGGACAACAAGTCATCTGCCTTTTGCTTTCAGGTCGGGTTGGAGTCAAGGAAGCAGAGGAGAGTTAAGCTGTTTAAAAAACTATTGGCAAATGATGCAGTCGGACTAGTTTTCACTAGAACAATTCCAGCTATTGTTTGCACTGTTTGGGATCTGTCAGCCTTCCTGGTAAAGCTCAGAGTTACTTAGCAAAAGGCATTAAGCTATTATGTTTAACCATTGGGCTTAACCCTTTGTTTGAACAGCTTTGAGATTTGCTGCTGGTATTCCAAGACCCCTGGTTCTCTCTCCTTCATTGTTTGTGTTTGAGGCCAGTTCATAGGGACACAGTGCTATGTAATTGTCATGGAAAACCAAAGAGACAAGGTTCTAGTTGAATATAACATCAGAAGGAATTTGCTTTTAAGCAACTCCAGGCTTTGGGGAGTAATTACTGCTGTCACCAAGAAAGCAGTCAGTAATGTCTCACATGCTGGTCGTGAAGCTGAAACAACCTTGCTGAAAGTACCATCAGGAGGGTTTGGGCTCCTGTGCAAAGCTGCATAGTAGACCAACACACCCTCGTTCCTCCCAGGCCTGCGGAGCATCTGGGTCAGCCACCCTGAGCCTTTTGAGAGTTTGAGATAATTTCCGGAACCCTGTTCAAAGACTGTCTTCCTTTTCCTTCAGCCTGAAGGCACCAGTCAACTAAAGACTCTTCATTTCAGAGCCAGTAACAACAGAAAAGGGCATAGACTGCTGAGGGAGGAGGATCCTAAATTGACTCCCAGCCAAGTGACCTTGGGCAAATTGCTCAGCCTTCCTGAGCCTCAACTTTCTCATCTGTCGAATGGGGAGCTGGGAAACATGACCACTTTGTAGGGTGCTTACTGCAAGGATTAAATGAAGTGATGTTGTGTAAAGTATAAGTCCTTCCGTTGTGTCTGACTCTTTGCTAGCCCATAGACTAGCCCGCCGGGCTCCTCTGTCCATGGAATTCTCCAGGCATGGATACTAGAGTGGGTAGCCATTCCCTTCTCCAGGGGATCTTGCCAACCCAGAGATCAAACCTCAGTCTCATGTATTACAAGCAGATTCTTTACCGTCTGAGCCCCCGGATTGGAAGCGTGATAAATAAATTTACATCCACTGAAGTAAATAGCTATAAAGGGGACGTCCCTGGAAGTCCAGCGGGTTAAGACTCTGCACTTCCAATGCAGAGGACTCGGGTTTGATCCCTGGTCAGGGAACTATCACATCCCACATGCCACACAACATGGCCGAAAAAAAAAAAACTCGTCACAGTGGACTCAAATCCGTGGTTGCAAACTTGGCAGCTCACAGCCAAGCTTGGCCCTCAGGTACATCTTTGTTTGATTTATACTGTTTTAAATAAAGGTAACTTGGAAACATTGAGAGAGTGCACATAAAAATCTAGGATTCTAGTTTCTCTGGAGATGCTGAGTGCTCTAGAAGTGCTGGGCCTGTGTCCCCACCTGGGCACCAGGCTGCCGCCACGGGGGACTGAGGGCAGCTGTGGGGAACATGAGTGACTGCCACCCCCTTTTGCCCTTTGTTTTTGTGAGCATCTATTCCGCCTCAGGCCCTGTCCAGAACAGTAGAAATCTAGATGAACCCTCCTTCTCCTCTGTCACTGTCAAACCAAACCTTTGGCACCTGCTATGTGTCAGGCATTAAGTGTATTAACACTTGAGTGTCTGCAACTCTAAGAAGTGGACACTTGTTTTACAGGTGAGACACAGGTTAAGTGGCTTGATTGAGATGACAGTTTAGTGACTGCCAAATTTGAACCTAAGTAATCAGACTCCAGGGCGTCCCGGGTGGCACAGCGGTAAAGAATATGCCTGCCAGTGCAGGAGACACAGGTTCAGCCCCTGGGTCAGGAGGATCCCCTGGAGAAGGAAATGGCCACGCACGGCAGTATTCTTGCCTAGAAAACCCCATGCCTTGTGGGCTACAGTCCATGAGGTTGCAGAAGAGTCGCACGCAACTTAGAGACTAAATAACAACAGGTCTGACTCAAAAGTCCGTTTTCCTAATTACTGTTTCTCATGTAATTATTACACCCCTATTGGGTTATGAACCCATTTTAGAGATGTGGAACTTGAGGCTTGGGGAGTTGAGTAACTGACTTAAAGTCACACAGTGTGTGGCAGGACCAGGAATGAAACCCAGTCCCCTGGCTCCAGAGTCTCTGCTTCTAAACTCAAGATCTTAAGGGTCTTCAGACCCCAGATGTTCATCCCTCACCCCTAGTGGTGGTATCCACAAACACCTCGCCTCTCTCCTTTTTTGTGACTTGGAGCTGTCTGCACTCTTTCCAATGCAGGGAGGTGGTCAGCTAGGGCCAAGAGAAAGACTTTGGGGGTGAGCAAAGGGGCAGAGAGAGGTTGCTTCCAAATTTAGACCAGGCAGGGCTGGCAGGGTCAGGTTACACACACACACACACACACATGCACACAGACAATGTACACGTTTCTTTCTCTTGATTATTGGTGTGGGCAGTGAGCTCTGGGACTCAGCAGGGGACATTCCACTCTAGCTGTGGCCTCAGGTGTCACACTCAGCTACTCCTCCTGCCTGACCTCTGGTCTCCCTCCTCCTGGGCCCACCCCGTCTGTTACAAAGTGACTATAAGGGTCCAGCCCCAAGGAGGACCCCAGGAGGCATGGCCCACAAGGCCTACACTCCAGGAGGTCTGGAGGGGAAACTCGAACCCAAGAAACCCCCCAAGCCTCCCATTGTGTTTCCCACTTTAACTCCTACCTATTTAAAGTCCCTAGCCTAGTGGCCTAATCTCCTGGGGGCTCATTTGCCTCTTCTGTTAAGTAGAATAATTAGTCCACCAAGCTCATGGTTGAGGTGAGGTTGAAATGACTTAAAACATGGAGAGGGCTTGGTGTTTTTAAAAAGTATAGACTCAGATCTAAATCCTTGCTCTTGGCCAGGGGGCTCTGCTTTGTGTCCCTGGCAGCCTCTCAGGCTGGATTCCACCCCACCGCCCCTGCCCCCAGCGCCCAGCCCCCGGCCCTGCGGCTTTTGCTCTCACTGACAAGTCTGAGGCTGCCCTCGGGGTCTTCACATCTGCTGTCCCTCTGCTCGGACCAGGTTTCCTCCCATCACAGGACCATCACTTGATCCTCCAGTTCTCAGCAGAGAGGCCTTTCCTTCCAAAAGTAATCATTTGTTTACCCATTCATGTGTTCATTCAAGAAATGTTTCCTCAAGCACATGGCCAGCATTGTGTAAGTACTAGGAAGAAAATACAAAACCTTTGCCTCCTGGAGCCTAACCGAGGGTGCTGGTAGGGCGAGAGTCTGGTGGTAACAGTAGATAAGAAAGATACGTAGCATGGTGGATGGTGCCATACACTGTGCGGGGGCGGGGGGGACAGAAAGCAAGGTGGGATAAGAAATGCGGGGACATGGGATTGCAGTTGTTGTTAGGGGCACTAGAATAATGTCACTGGGAAGGGAACACTTGAAGAAGGACCTGGAAGAGCAAGTTCCCTGGCCATCTGGTGGTTAAGAATCCTCCTTGTAACACAGGGGACTTGGGTTTGATCCTGGTCAAAGAAGGAAGATTCCACATGTCTTGGAGCAACTCAGCCTGTGCACTGCAATGGAAGGTCCCACATGATGCGATGAAGATCCCAGGTGCCATGATGAAGGCCCAACACAGCCACATAAACAGATTAATTTAAGGATGAAAAGAAAAAGACCTGAAGGAGGTGTGCGAGAGCACTTCATAGTGACAGAGAGGAAGAGCCTTGGGAGCAGAGGAAATAGCATGTGCAAAGGTCCCGAGGCAGCAGCTGTCCCAGAGCACATGAGAAGCAACAAGGAGGGTGGTGTGGCCGGAGCCCAGTGAGCAAGGGACCAGTGGCAGGGAGACGCGGTCGGAGCGGCACCCAGGATCAGACTCCGTGAGCTCTTGGAAGGACTTGGCTTTACCCTGAGTGAGACGGGAGCTGTGGGAGGGTTGAGAGCAGAAGAGAGACGATCTGATCTGCTGATCAGGCTGCACGAGGGAAGGACTGGGGATGCGCACAGTGGGAGTCAGGGGCTAAAGAAGAAGAGCTAGAGTAACCCAAGTGAGAGGCCGCGGTGGCCCAGATGCGGTGGTGCTGATGGAGGGAGAGCGGGCCAGGCTCTGGAGCAGGTGGAGGGGCGCTGGCGGACATCCGGCCCTGCTGCCCTATTCATCTTGTCTGTACTCCTCCTCCCTGCCCGGCGCGTTGTATTTGCTCACTTGCTTTTTGCCTGCCCCACCAGAATGTCAGTTCTCTGAAGGCAGATCTTACCTGCTTTAGTTGCCTACATATCTGCTGAGAACAAGGTATGTTGCTTAGTAAGTGCTTAAAAAATACTTGTCAATAGAAAACAAACTTACAGTTACCAAAAGGGGGCGGGGCAGGGATAAATTAGGAGTTTGGGATTAATACATACTGCTATATATAAAAAAGATAAATAACAAGCACCTACTGTATAGCACAGAGAACTATACTCAATATCTTGGGGGTTTTAATTAATTAATTAATTTCTAGTTCCCTGACCAAGGATCAAACCTTGAACCCCTGCATTGGGAATGTGGAGCCTTAGCCGCTGGACCACCAGGGAAGTCCCTGGTAGGCTTTTGTTTTTTTCTTTTTTTGGCTGTGCTGCATGGCCTACGGGATCTTAGTTCCCTGACTAGGGATCAAACCCACATCTGCTGCAGTGAAAGAGCAGTCTTAACCCCAGACCGCCAGGGAAGTGCCTGTAGTCAATACCTTGCCATGATCTCCAAGGAGAGAAAATCTGAATCACTTTGCTGTACGCTTGAAACACTGCAGATCAACTGTACTTCAGTTCTTTAAAATGATACTCACCATGTTTAAAAAGAAGAAGACATAGTTGTAAAAGGAATCAAGATAGGAGACACAGCATTCTGCAAGACCATAGGATGCGGTGATTAAATGAGCACCACCCTCCATGATCTCACAGCCTTAGCACACGCTGTGTCGCCTGTCTGCAGCGCCCTCCCTTGCTGCTGCTGCTGCCTTTTTTTAAAGACAGTTCAATTCCTGATCACCAGGCAACACAGTCCTTATAAAAACTTGAATGTTAGGCCAGATTCCCCTTTGCTGCATTTAGCCAGTCTTAGTGGTTTCCTCCCCTCCCCAGAAGTAACTCCTGTTTTCAGTATTTTGTGTTCCTGTTATTGAAGATTTCTATGTTTAACGGGTGCATAAATGTATCTGTAATTTAAGGAGATATGCTTATGCTCTCCAATGCTCCGGTGCCTCTAAATCACCTTGGAAGTCCTGTTCCCACACCGGTTGCAGGGCCCCATTCCCACATTTCCGCTTCTGTCATGGTTTGGGGCTTGGGCCCAAGAATTTGCATTTCTAGCAATTCCCAGACAGTGCTGATGTTACCAGTCAAGGACCATGCTTTGAGAACTAGGCTCCAGGACTGATTTTAAACCTGGGTGCACGTTGGACTCTCCTGGGAAATTTTTTGGTAAAAATCTAATGCAAATGTCTAGATCTTACCCCCAAGGAGTCTGATTCAGTTGTTCAGAAATGTGACCCTAGCAGTAGTTGTGTGTGTTTTTTAATTTTTACTTTTTGGCTGCCCCACGAGGCGTGTGGGATCTAAGTTCTCCTGACCAAGGATCGAACCCCACCTGCTGCATTAGAAGCACAGTGTCTTAATCACTGGACCATCAGAGAAGTCCTGAGATGTTTTTAAAGCTCTCCAAATGCACCCAGTTTTATGCACCCGAGGTTTCCCTGCTCTAGATGGTGAATTACTTCAAGACAAAGACAATTTTTTATTCCTACAGAGAGTGAAGAATGAAGTCGCTCAGTTGTGTCCGACTCTTTGTGACCCCGTGGACTGTAGCCTTCCAGGCTCCTCTGTCCATGGGATTCTCCAGGCAAGAATACTGGAGTGGGTTACCATTTCCTTCTCCAGGGGATCTTCCCAACCCAGGGATCGAACCCAGGTCTCCCGCATTGGAGGCAGATGCTTTAACCTCTGAGCCACCAGGGAAGCCCTTCATATGTGTTTCAATTTCTGTTCCCAATTAGCACACAGCTCAGTGCCTGACTTACGGTAGATCCTTAAAATTTATTTATGGGTGGGTGGGTGAGTGAGTGAATGGAGGTGAAGTGGATGCTTGGTTGGGTGGATGGATAGGCAATGGATGAAGAGAGTAGCCCATGGGCTTCCCAGGTGGCGCTAGTGATAAAGAACCTGCCTGTCAATTGAGGAGACATAAGAGACGTACATTTGACCACTGGGTGGGGAAGATTCCCTGGAGGAGGGCATGGCAGCCCACTCTACTGTTTTTGCGGAGAATCCCATGGACAGAGGAGCCTGGCAGCCTTCAGTCCGTGGGGTCACACAGAGTCAGACAAGACTGAAGTGACTTAGCACAAGGAACCACAGATAACTTCATATTGATATTGGTTTTGGATCCTTAGTAATGTTTCTTTGACTTCCCCTTACCTCATTTTCCATATGTATGAAGCAGAGAATAAGATGTTCTGGGGAATAAAAGAGATAAGGCCCATGCAGTCCTTAGCAGCGTGCCTGGCGTGTAGGAACCACCTGAGAAATAGAAGCTACCGTTTGTTACCATTTAAGGCAAAATTGGATTTGAATTATATCCCATCTTCTGGAAGGAGGAGGGAAAATGTTATGGAACTAAGGAAGCGAAGCTGAATCAAGAAAAAAGAAAAAAAATTTTTTTCTTTTAAAATGCAGACACATTTTGTAAAAGCTGAGACTATAATCTCATTAAGTGTTTCCTTGGAAAGGTGAGGTCACCGCCCTGTGAAACAAGCGGGCTGTCATCTGCACTCAGACCGCCTGCGCCTCCTCTGCCCCTGGGCGGGATGTGGTTTCATTTCCAGTTTCAGCCACCGGTTCTAGCCAGGGGCTGGCAGGTTTTCCTTCATTTCCCCCAAGCCAGGTTGAGCTGCCCAGAGCTTTGCCTGGGTCTGGCCTGAGGAGGCACAGATCAACTTGACCTTTGCCATTTTGAAGCTCTTTTCAGCAGGCTTCCTGGGGGGCCTCCGCCCCCAGAACGACCACTATACCTGTGCGGTGCACGTGCTGGCCTCCTCGTACAGTGCCCCCTCCTGCGGTCTCTGCCCCTGGTCCCGGTGCCTCTTAAAGCACCCACAGGAAGGAGATGAGCTGATGAAATTTACAGGCACGCATCTTCCACAGCACAGACCTGCCTCAAGACATCCTGCATTAGAACTATCTCATCTCATGGGGATCAGTTGAAAGTGGCCCCTGGGGCCCAATTAGGCAACATAATAGTGGTGGCTGCCTTCAGAATCATTAGTTTCTTAATCCGCCCAGTGAGAGGAGAGGTTAAAAAAAACGCCCAGTGAGAGGAGAGGTTAAAAAAAAATGTGTGAACATTCAAATTGGGCTTACAATGGAAGGGGATTAAGCGAGAGCCCCAGGAGAATAGAAAGCTAATAATAGCTCCTCTGTGTTGATCAGTTACCATTTGGTAGGTACCTGCTTTGCAGCAGCCGTGCAGGGATGAGATGGTGCCCCATTTTGTGGATGTGGAAACTGAGGTTTAGGGAAAGGAAGTGATGGACCCAAGGCCATACAGTTATAGTGCAGCAGAGTCAGGATTTGAATTTGACCCTTTAGCCCATGTACTTTCTTTGGAAGGAACAATAAGACAACAAATTATGAGACGTGAGTTGTAAATCTGGTCCACAGGAGGTGCATGGTAAGCATTGTTGAATGAATGAACCCACTGTGTCTGTCCCTGGGTAAGTTACATCACACAGTCACACACACACAGTCACATACCACATGTGCACTCACACACACAGACTCCAGCTCTAGTTTCCTCATATTCCATTAGATCATTTATATTCCCTTCTTGGCCCCGGTATGCATTTGCGTTTGTGACTTCTGGAATGAAGATTTATTTTTATGAAGCCAGAATTGGGACTTCTTAGTAATCTGCAATTCCTTATGAGCCTGAGCTCTAAACTCTCTCTACTCAAAGTGGAGTTTCCGGGCCTGCCGTGTCAGCGTCACCTGGGAGCTTCCTTGACCTACAGGCTTGCAGTCTGCATTTTAATAAGATCCCCAGGCGAACCCTGCGCACAGTCACGTTCCAGGTGCTCTTTTCCGTGTCCGTGCCTTCTTCTGCACCTTGGTACAATTATAATGAAGTTCTTTACCTGTGTATTTGTTTACCATCAGTCTCCCCTGCCAAGTGGGCTTCCCTGGTGGTTCAGACAGTAAAGTATCCACCTGCAATGCAGGAGACCCAAGTTCAGTCCCTGGGTTGGGAAGATCCCCTGGAGAAGGGAATGGCTACCCACTCCAGTATCCTTGCTTGGAGAATCCTGTGGACAGAGGAGCCTGGTGGGCTGCAGTCCACGGGGTCACGAAGAGTTGAACACGGCTGAGTGACAGACCTCCACTTTCACCCCCCTGCTGAACTGGAGCATCCATGAGTACAGGAACCCTGACTCGTTTTGCTGATTCTTGTAACCCATTTCCTACCACATGCCTGGCATGTGGAAGGTGGTGAATGAATGAATGAGATCACCCTGAGGCTCTGGCTGTCTGTTTAGCTAATCCTTCTCTCTTCACCCCTAGGAAGCTGGGGAGGAAGAAGGGACTCAGAGCTTCCAGTTCACAAATGAAGGAGGCTCTCTGCCCCTCCCCTGAGAGCCAGCTGCCCCAGTTTCTGTGTTAACCACATCCCTCGGAGACACGGCAGGAAGCTTGGCGTAAATAGATTTGGCTATGGTGGTGAGTTGGCTCACCGGGGCTGTTTTCACCACTGGCAGCGTGGATTTAGCGCTAGTGCTAAGTCACGTCCCACTATTTGCAACACTATGGACCATAACCTGCCAGGCTCCTCTGTCCATGGGATTCTCCAGGCAAGAATACTGGAGTGGGTTGCCATTTCCTCCTCTGCAGGATCTTCTCAACCCAGGGATCGGACCTGCATCTCAGGCATCTCCTGCATTGGCAGGCAACCTCTTTACCACTAGCACCACCTGGGAAGCCCCAGCGTGGATATAAGTCACCATCAACGTGGACGTAAGCTGCCATCGGTGACTCTGCCACTGACCCCAGTCTTGTCCATCGTGGCGTGTTCATTGGCATGGCCAAGTCTGAGAACAGAACACTGTGGTCAGTGGGAAGGTATCTCCACCTCCCAGGCTCTGGAACCCACCAGCATCTAAAGGCTGATGCTACGACAGCTGGGGGGTCTTCACCACCCTTGGGGCTCACTGGAGAAGAAGAGTTAACACGTCTTCTGCCCCTGTGCTAAGGTCCCATGTTTGTGACGGGGCAACCAGGAGCAGCATGACCACCCCCCTCGACTGCTAGCACACCCTCTGGGCCTGGGACACTGGCCTCGTGGAGAGACTCGTGACCGAAGCCCACATTCTCTATCCCTCTGGCAAGCTGGGGTGCGGTGGGCGTGCTGCTGTCCAGGGGGTCATGCCTGCACCCAGGGGCATTGCCAAGTCTGTGGGCCAGACCATATCTGAGCTGCATGCAATGCTGTCTGGCATGGTCTCCACCCCATGTAAGTCTAGCTCTGACTTACATTTGGAGAAAGCTGTCACATACAACAGCAGCCAGAGAGTGGTGACTCTAGGGGTCCCTGAAAGGTGTCCGGGGCTGCCCGAGAACCAGGCTGTTCCTGCGACGTGGACAGCAATGCCTCCTCCACCTTTCACGCTGGGGCGGCATTGCCCCACGACCGCTCTGTCAGGCCCTTTCCTGGTACGCAGAGGATGTATGGCTCCAACTGCAGCTGGGCCTCCTGAGCCACAGGACTAATATCCCTGGACCCCAGCAGAGGAGGACAGAGGCGCTCTGCTTTCGGGGAGTCCCTACTCCACCTCTGCACCCAAAGGGCTGAGCGTGGCTGCCCTTGACACAGTCCCGCTCCAGGGCCTGCAGGAAGGGGAGGAACTTGAGGACCCAGTGCCATCACATCCCATCAGGATTCTCCAGGAGGTCCATGCCATCCTTACCAGGGAAAAAAAGGAAGAAGAAAGGGAAAGAGATTATTTTCTATAGAATACATTCATTTTCCAGGTCCTCAATTCTCCCAGGCATCTTGGATTCAAAAAAGTTAAATGTGATACCAGTTTAAAAAAAAATAGGAGAAAGCCTATGGTTTTCAAAAAGCCATCATCGGCAGAAGGAAAATCTTGTAGCACTGGCTGAAGGCCTGTTTCTGGCTTGTGCAGTCTTCCTGGGGGTTGTTGGGGTGGGAGAGGGAGAGGATAGGAGGTTTGCACGGCCGGAGGGGGAGACCGGCCCACCTGGGGAGGGCAGAGCATGCAGTGGTTCAGAGGAACGGAGGCGGCGACTGGCGCTGCGTGAACTCGCAAACCAGCGCGCAGAGGTTGCAGGCAGGGGAAGAGGTTTTCTTCACATTCCTAGAGTTCATCTGAGCCCACGGGACTGTTTCCGTAGACTGCAATTTGTATGAATATTTACATGTTTATTAACACATACTACAAAATGTTTAATTCAGTATCTTATGTAGTGTTATTACTAAACATAAATCACATGCTTCTTACCAGTAATGAAACGGAGGCTGTTTCAGAAGGAGACAGTCCTGGGGGAAGCTGAGGAAGGGGATTATAGGAGGCTCCACCTGGGGCAAAAACCCAGAGCAGGGGTGTTAGCAGTGAGGGAGCGGAGCCAGGGCCTTTCCTTGGCATTGGACCCTGTTGGCCCGACTTTTTATAAAGACAGCACATAGGAAGATACGTTATATTACACAGTCATCCAGCACACACACATCACATTCTCACATTTATAGCTAGAATAACAGTTTTCCATGGTTCCTTCTCGTGTGCTGTGTGGCCAATATATGCTGATGCTGTCCATCCTATTTTATTTTTAAATTCTAGCTATAGCTCTCTAAGTGGACTTCAGGACTTGCCTCCTCACCCTAGTAGCTTGGGACTCAAACAGAATTTGACTCAACCAAGGAGATGATTAAGGAAATGGACTTGGGACTCCCCTGGCTGTCTAGCGATTAAGACTCCACACTTCCCGTGCAGGGGCATCCTGATCAGCGAACTAAGATCCCACATACCACAAGGCGTAGCCCATCCCCCATCCCCCAAAAAAGGAAATAGACTTGGAACTAAACAGCCTTAGGTTCGAGTCCCAGTTTCCATATCCGCAGGCTTGAGCAAGGCACCTCATCAGCCTTTGGAGCCTTGGTTTCGGCATGACTGCATGAGGAAGTCCTTGTAGCGTTGCCTTGGGAGTGAAGTGAGTTCAGGCAGTTAACACAGAGCCTGGCACGTGTGAGCTTGTTGGTGGGGGCTGGTTGTTGTTAATGATGATGAATGCCCTCGTGGGCTGCTGTGCCCTGCTTGGGAAGCCAAACTCCGGAGCCAGACCACCTGAGCTCAGACCACGGATCTGCCCCTTAGGACCCATGCGTTCCTGAGTGAATGATGTCAACTGCACCTGTAACACAGGGACGGGAACAGAACCTTCCTCAAAGTGGGAGGCGGGGAGGATTATGAGGATTAAAATAATGAATCCAGATAACAGTTTTAGAAGAGAGTTTGGCTCATAGCAGGCACAGGGTAAACGATGGATAGAATCATCACCGTTACCATCATCATGATCTCATTTCATCCTCACGCACCCTTGTGAGATAAATGTTTTCCCCCACTTCACAGGAGGGTGCCCTGAGCCCCGGAGACTATAGGCGATCTGCCCAAAGTCTCAGTGCTGACTCAGAGGTACAGTTGAAATTGCAGGTTGGTTTACAGAGCGGCTCAGAGCTCTGGAGGGCGTGGAGTATTTCTCAGGAGGCACAGGGACACCCCTGCCCCTGCCCTGCAGACCAGGGAGTGTGAATTGGCAGGTTGGTACACTCAGTGGACACGTCATCTAGGACTTGCCGGGGCTCTACACAGGACATTGCGTTGTCTTTGTTTAAGATGACACAGCACAAAATCCCCACCCCACCCCCCCCACCTCGTGAACTGATGGTGTTTAAAATGATCCTCTTGGCAACATCTCTCCCAGCAAAATTGTATCACCTCTTCATCATCTCCTGATCATTGCCTTCCAACCATGGTTGGAGGCTGAGTGCCCAGGGACACAGCTCTTGTACCAGGACTTCAGGCGTCTCCCATCTCCCTCCCACACTCTAGTTGGAGCCTTGGAGACAATCCAAGGTGTGTCTCCTGTAAGTGCTGGAGCCAGCCCCACCTGAACCCCACGGACTGAAACTGGGGAGGGAGAGGAGGAATATCAATGTGATGTCCTCAGAAGGAAGGAAAATGGGTGTCGGATAGCCAAAGCCAACCAATATCTGCCTTTCTGGGTTTCTGGGGTTGCCTTTAAAGCAAAGAAAAGAGTGGGCTCCATCCAGGAGTAGAAATTGTGCCATCTGCCCTCAAGTCATGGGCCTAGCTCAAGCACATTCTTTCTGTCTCTTTGGCCTCCATTTCTCCATCTGTACAATGGATAGGGGGATGGATTCCACCCTGATGTTTCAAGATGCTATAGATTGTATACACATAGTCCTTCAGTTAGTACCTGAAGACAAAGCATACCCAGAGAAGGTCTTTCAAGAAGGAAAGTGCTACAGTCCTGTGGCTTGGATCGGCCTGTGTGCTTGAGAAAGTCCCTAACTGCAACTCCATGAGTTTCTTCCCCCTCAACCTGGAATCTGAGGTCACAGCTTCTGGGGACCATCGCTCTGACAGCTCAAGTCCTTCAAATGTTTTCTTCCCCTCCAGGCATCACCACATCGGCTCCGAGTGTGCCCCAGCTCTTTGCAAGGTGAGTACCCTTTCCTTAGCTTCCTCTCACCCTCTCTCCCTTTTCTCCTTGGAGGCAGAGGCTCTGGAGCCAGACTCCCTGCAGAGGAATCCCAGTGATGCTCTTACTGCTTGAGCGACCTTGAACAAATGACCCCCACTTCGCCAGGCCTCAGTCTCCCCATTTGGAAAAAAGGGACAATCCTGATGTCTGTTTCACATAAAAGACACTTAGAATGGGGTCTGGAATAGACTGTTCCGAGAGTGTTGGCTGTTGTTTTCTTGTCCTTTTTTTCAATCTTTTCTTCCTTTGCTTCCTGTCCTTTCCTAACAAAGATTTTCTCTGTTCTGTCTCCCTCTTGCTTCTCCATCTCTCCCTGTTTTTCCTTCCTTCCTTTCCTCTCTCTTATCTCTCTCTCCTCCTTCTTCCCTCCTTCCTGCTCCAATATTCACCCAACACTGCTCGATAACCAAATCTCCTAGGAGCTCTGAA
Source organism: Madoqua kirkii (assembly GCA_006408675.1). Taxonomy (NCBI): domain Eukaryota; kingdom Metazoa; phylum Chordata; class Mammalia; order Artiodactyla; family Bovidae; genus Madoqua; species Madoqua kirkii. The sequence goes on from SJYC01088117.1 coordinate 52,129, forward strand.
GACTTGCAGGACCAATGAGACACAGCCCCTACCCTCGGAGAGCTTCCAGTCTAGTGGGAAATGGCCCAGTGCACAGGGTAAACGATGGATAGAATCATCACCGTTACCATCATCATGATCTCATTTCATCCTCACGCACCCTTGTGAGATAAATGTTTTCCCCCACTTCACAGGAGGGTGCCCTGAGCCCCGGAGACTATAGGCGATCTGCCCAAAGTCTCAGTGCTGACTCAGAGGTACAGTTGAAATTGCAGGTTGGTTTACAGAGCGGCTCAGAGCTCTGGAGGGCGTGGAGTATTTCTCAGGAGGCACAGGGACACCCCTGCCCCTGCCCTGCAGACCAGGGAGTGTGAATTGGCAGGTTGGTACACTCAGTGGACACGTCATCTAGGACTTGCCGGGGCTCTACACAGGACATTGCGTTGTCTTTGTTTAAGATGACACAGCACAAAATCCCCACCCCACCCCCCCCACCTCGTGAACTGATGGTGTTTAAAATGATCCTCTTGGCAACATCTCTCCCAGCAAAATTGTATCACCTCTTCATCATCTCCTGATCATTGCCTTCCAACCATGGTTGGAGGCTGAGTGCCCAGGGACACAGCTCTTGTACCAGGACTTCAGGCGTCTCCCATCTCCCTCCCACACTCTAGTTGGAGCCTTGGAGACAATCCAAGGTGTGTCTCCTGTAAGTGCTGGAGCCAGCCCCACCTGAACCCCACGGACTGAAACTGGGGAGGGAGAGGAGGAATATCAATGTGATGTCCTCAGAAGGAAGGAAAATGGGTGTCGGATAGCCAAAGCCAACCAATATCTGCCTTTCTGGGTTTCTGGGGTTGCCTTTAAAGCAAAGAAAAGAGTGGGTCTCCATCCAGGAGTAGAAATTGTGCCATCTGCCCTCAAGTCATGGGCCTAGCTCAAGCACATTCTTTCTGTCTCTTTGGCCTCCATTTCTCCATCTGTACAATGGATAGGGGGATGGATTCCACCCTGATGTTTCAAGATGCTATAGATTGTATACACATAGTCCTTCAGTTAGTACCTGAAGACAAAGCATACCCAGAGAAGGTCTTTCAAGAAGGAAAGTGCTACAGTCCTGTGGCTTGGATCGGCCTGTGTGCTTGAGAAAGTCCCTAACTGCAACTCCATGAGTTTCTTCCCCCTCAACCTGGAATCTGAGGTCACAGCTTCTGGGGACCATCGCTCTGACAGCTCAAGTCCTTCAAATGTTTTCTTCCCCTCCAGGCATCACCACATCGGCTCCGAGTGTGCCCCAGCTCTTTGCAAGGTGAGTACCCTTTCCTTAGCTTCCTCTCACCCTCTCTCCCTTTTCTCCTTGGAGGCAGAGGCTCTGGAGCCAGACTCCCTGCAGAGGAATCCCAGTGATGCTCTTACTGCTTGAGCGACCTTGAACAAATGACCCCCACTTCGCCAGGCCTCAGTCTCCCCATTTGGAAAAAAGGGACAATCCTGATGTCTGTTTCACATAAAAGACACTTAGAATGGGGTCTGGAATAGACTGTTCCGAGAGTGTTGGCTGTTGTTTTCTTGTCCTTTTTTTCAATCTTTTCTTTCTTTGCTTCCTGTCCTTTCCTAACAAAGATTTTCTCTGTTCTGTCTCCCTCTTGCTTCTCCATCTCTCCCTGTTTTTCCTTCCTTCCTTTCCTCTCTCTTATCTCTCTCTCCTCCTTCTTCCCTCCTTCCTGCTCCAATATTCACCCAACACTGCTCGATAACCAAATCTCCTAGGAGCTCTGAAGACTTGCAGGACCAATGAGACACAGCCCCTACCCTTAGAGAGCTTCCAGTCTAGTGGGAAATGGCCCAGTAGATCAGAGATCTCAATACGGTGAATGGTGCAAATGCCCCACCAGAGCTGCGTCCAGGGGTCGGTAGGAGCCTGGCGATGGACAGGGCTCACCCAGGGCAACTGGGGAGCTGCCTTGTCTGCACCCCTCAGTGTGAGAAGCCGCAGCCTTGGCGGGATGGTCAGCATGGACCTCCTCTGAATACTCACCTCCTCCATAGCTGGATATTCTCTTCCCCAGATGACCCCGGAGAAGCTGTTTGTAAGGAACACACTTTCTCAGCCTTCCTTTCCCTCCAGAAGATGTTTTGGGGGTTGTCAGTAGCGACTGAGGTCTATTAAATCTACCTAACTTGTTTTATGGCCTTGGGGTTAGAGAGCTTCCTTGTCCTCTCTCTGGCTTTTCATTTGAGCCCCAGTTTATTCCAAGAAAGTCACATCAGTTTTGATGGGAAGCAGAAATTGATCATCTCAGATTTCTACCTTCTTCTTCCAGAAAGGTGTAAATTGGGAGCATTTTCAAATAAAATTCTCTGCTCAGTGCTAAGTCCCATGCTCTGGATGTGCTTCCAGGCACCTCAGAGGGTGAGAGTCTTGACTGATGAAACACCTTCCAATACTGGATCTGGAGTCTCCAGTTCAAGCGACTTTCTTATGCATCTTGGGACAAATTACAAAACAAGCGACTTGCTTATGCATCTTGGAACAAATTCCCTGACCCTTTGGCACGGAAGTTGTCAAAAAGAAAGGGGGCCTGAGAACATCTTTTTATAATTCTGTGAATTGTTACATCCGTCTCATACATGCCATTAGGCTTATATGCAGGAGCAACTCTGGAAATGAGAAGGTTTCACTCTATTAATGTGATCAGAATGGAGTCAGATACCGGTCTGGGAATCTCATTACCACCTACTGATAAGCTCATGGTCAGAATGATTTGATGTTTGTCAAGTTGCACAGAACTTTAGTGTCCGGGTCTTTGACCTAAAGGGCCTGGGTGTCCTGGTTAAGGACGTGGCCTCTGGAACCAGGTTCAAATTGTGAGTCAGCTGTGTACATTCTCTCTGCCTCCGTTTTCTTATCTGTAAAATAGGGATTGGAACAGTAACGCCTCCAAGGGTTGTCACTGTTGCTATGATATTTAAATGAGCCGGTCCACATACAGTAATCAGGACAGTGCCTGGCGTATCATAGACCCAAGAATTGTCAGTGTTTTTTTTATCACAGGAAGGACTGTTGAGGACACTGTGAGAGTCAGAAGAAATTCTCAAATCCAGCTGAATACAGCACCCAGAAGAGCAGACCCAGGCTTTCCAAAGCATCTGCTTTGCAAGAGAAGGGGGACATAAGGAGTGTGTGTGTTCATGTGTGAATCTCTCCTGCTTTTGAAATATTGGTGACTCCAAACTAGGAAAAAGACTGCACTGGCCAAAGAAATTGCATCTGTAGATTCACCGTCTTGTCCCCATCCAGTTAGAATGAGCTAAGCTTGAATTTATTTATTGCTGCCTACAAGACTTGGTCAGCCCCAGGCCCGTCCCTGAGCAGCAGCAAAGCTCCATGGTTACAAGCATGGGCTCAGGAGTCAGACTTCCAAGTTCAGATTCTGGATTTCCCGCTTTCTAGCCGTGACTTCTGGTCTCTGAGCTCAGTTTTCTCTTCTCTAAAATGGGAGTTAGCAGAGCCTCTACCCCAGGAAGTTGATATCATTATGTGATGTGCCGTAGACCACGTCAGGCCTGTGAGACACAATTCCTAGCCTGTGGTCAGAGCTCAGTGGTTACTAGCAGTCATTGTGTTATGGACGTTGTAGGTCAGCAGCCCTTTATTTACTTTTTGAGGACTTTTTACTGGTGTTATTTATTTTTGGTTGCACTGGGTCTTCATCGCCGCTCACGGCCTTTCTCTGGTTGTGGTGAGGGGGGCTAATCTCTGCCTGCGGTGTGTGGGCTTCTCTTCGCAGGGAACGTGGGCTCAGTAGTTGTGGCACGCGGGCTTTGTTGCCCCGTAGCATGTGGGATCGTCCCAGACCAGAGATCAAACCGACGTCTCCCACATCTGCAGGCAGATTCTTAACCACCAGACTGCCAGGGAAGTCCCTCAGTGGCCCTTTAAATCCTAGCCCTTCATGGAACCAAGTATTCATCTTGAAGTAAGGAATTCACCTGTGTTCTTTGGGTGCAAGTAAGACAAATAGACCCCAGCTGTGTTCAGATGCTCAGGTGTGTCCAACTCTTTGTGACCCAAAAGACCCAATCCCCTCTGTCCGTAGGCATCTCCAGGCAATAATACCGAGGCGGGTTGCCATTTCCTCCTCCAGGGCATCTTCCCGACCCAGGGATAGAATCCACATCTCTTACGTCTGCTGCATCAGCAGGCAGATTCTTTCTGCTAGCACCGCCTGGGAAGCCCAGACTCCAGCTGTGTAAGCCCGAAAGGAGTTTATTTTGTTTTTGTTTTTATTTTTTGGAGGATCTGGAGTAGCTCATAATGAAATCAAAACTGGAATAATCAGGTCTTGAGAAAGACCCGGAATAGGACCGCTTCTGAGATCCAAGCAATAGGAAGGGCATAAAAACGGTCTTTTCAGAATGTGGTTGTTGGAATGAGTTATTCAGCCCAGGATTTCAGTTCCTAGAATAGAATCTGATTGGATAATCTTGCACCCTGTGCCCACCCTGTGGCCTAGAGCAGGGCATCTTGACTGGCAACCCTGTCAAAGCTGTATCATTTGGGAATGTGTCTAAATAAGGGTAGAAAGTCACAGCAGAATGGGCTCTTCTGTAGTAATCAAGAAAACCTGGTCCCAGTGGATTAAGACAACAAAGGTCTGTTTCTTACATAAAGCCCAGGGGTGGCATGGACCTTTCCAAGGCAGCACTCCTCCACAGGCTGACCCAGGGTTCCAGGGTGCAAGCCCGCTGGCTCTGCCCTCTCAGCTGGCACCCGCCACAGTTGCTGCTGAAAGAGGACAGAGGGCAGCAGGTCTCGAGGAGACGGTTTTATTGGCTAAACTGCTGTTTTGAGCAGAATCCAGTCACATGGTTGAATCTGACTGCAAGGGACCTGGGAAGTGTCATTTTCCTGGTGCCCAGGAAAGGTAAATGAAATAGGACTTGATGAACATGTAAGATGTCTCTTCCTAGAAAGACTACATGGTGGTCCAGGGGCTAGGACTAGTCTTTTCATTGCTGGGACCAGAGTTCCTGATCAGGGAGCAAAGATCTCAAAAGTTGCAAGGCCAAAAAAATAAAAAACACCCAAAGGGAAATAGTGGTAGTGGTGATACCAGGGGGAAGGGATGTGCTAGGCTGGGCTTGGAGATTTAATCTTCTTTCTTCCACGCAGACCTTGCCCGCGTGTCCTACCCGGTCAGCCTCCCTCGGCCATGGCAGCCTACGGCCAGACACAGTACAGTGCAGGGATCCAGCAAGCTACCCCCTACACGGCTTACCCGCCTCCAGCTCAAGCCTATGGAATCCCTTCTTACAGTGAGTACCTGACCAAACCCTTGCTTTCCCCAGGACCCCTAACATCATGGTCTTCATTCTGCCCAAATGCTTCAGTTAAATGCAGAAAGAGGCATGCAGCCAGCCTGATTTTGGATTGGAGATAGAGAAGGACAGTCACTTTCAATACAGTTCAAGTTCTAGAGACTATGTCAAGGCCTCTTTTGATTGCAAGGGTAAGAAACTTAACCCAAGCTGGCTTAGAGAAAATGGAAATTTAATGATTCACATACTGGTAAGCTTAGGGACATGGCTGATATCAAGTATGGCTGGATCCAGGTGCTCAGAGGATGTCAGGAGGAAAATATCTCTCTCCATTTTCAGGTGTTTTCCTCTGAGTTAACTTTACTTCTGCCTGAGTTCTGCCAAGATAATCTAGAACTGAGATAAGGTGGCCCTTGGATACTTTTTAACCAATAAAATATACTTAACGTGAAAAATTATTGCCAGTTTTTAAATGGGAAATGTTTACATAATAATAGGTATTTCTAAAGGGCTTCCCTGGTGGCTTAGAGGTTAAAACGTCTGCCTGCAATGCAGGAGAGTGGGGCTCAATCCCTGGGTCAGGAAGATCCCCTGGAAAAGGAAATGGAAACCCACTCCACTATTCTTGCCTGGAGAATCCCATGGATGGAGGAGCCTGGTGGGCTACAGTCCACGGGGTCTCAAAGAGTCAGACATGACTGAGCGACTTCACTTCACGTATCTCTAATGTCTTTAAAAAAAAACAAAAAACAGGTGACTGGGCAGCACTGAGCCCACATTTTTGCATCAAAAGTAGGTAACTGTGTAGGGCTGACCCTGTTAGCCTCTGTTGGCCACAGTCCTCTCCTAGTCCTCATTACTCACTTAAATTAGCTGCCTGAAGACCTTTAAGCTTGCAACCCCTGGCCTAGAGGGAGAAAAAACAAACTTTTAAAAATCATAGCTTAAAATAATTTCAAATTATAATTCATGGGATGAAGGAAGACAAGATCATGAAATGGAACAAAACAAGCAAGATTTAACTTAGGTTCCAGCTCCAAGGGTGGTCTTTTATAGAAAGAGCTGATTCATCTGAGAACTGAGAGACGACCGCTAGTGAGCACGGGAAGAGAGGCACCCAGGCAGAGGATGCCTGGGAATCCTGGGGAGATGGATTTGGCAGACCCCAGAAGCCCAGTGGCTGGAGCACAGGACCTAGATGAGATAGGCGAGGTGGGCAGTCTTTGCACCTGGGGAGGACTTTACTCCAGTGAAACAGGAACTTATTGGCAGATCTATAAACACAGGGCTACCTGATGCAATCTGGGGTTTTTAAAGGTTACTTTGGGGCTTCCCTGGTGGTCCAGTGATTAAGAATCCACCTTGCTATCAAGGGATACTGGTTCAGTCCCTGATCCGGCAAGATTCCTCATGCCTCAGAGCAACTAAGCCCGTGCGCCACCGCTAGTGAGCCAGCGCTCTAGAGCCCGCTCGCTGCACCTGCGAAAGCCCGCCTGCTAGGGCCTGCGCTCTGCACAAGGGGAGCCGCTGCAGTGAGAAGCCCCACGCGACTCTGAGGAGTAGCCCCTGCGTGCCGCCATTGGCGAAAGCCTCGTGCAGCAACAGAGACCCGCCGCAGCCAGAAAACAAATAAATGTATCTTAAAAAAAAAAAAAAAAAGATGACTTTGGCTGCTGTGGGGAGACTGGATTGGAGAGAAGCAAGAGGAGAAACAGGAAGGCAAGTTGGGAGACTGATGAAGCCTGGCGTGGAATGATGGGGGCAGTAGACAGACAGAGATAGGCCTATTCAAGAGCGGTTGTGGCATTAGGAGTGACACGTCACGGGACACAGGGTCGGGCATCCGTCAGAGACACCATCACTGAGATGCTGTGTCTTTGAGATGCTGTATCACTGAGATGCTGCCTCCCACAGTCCTCAGGGCTCTGTATCCACTCATTCTTTGAAGCCCCCACTCAACTCTCCAAGGAAGGTCCGATCATTATCCTCTTTCAAGGGATAAATAAATAGAGGCTCAGAGAGGATAAATAACTCGCCCAGGGTCCCTCAGTTGGTCGGTGGTAGAGGTGGAATTACACCAGCAGCCTGGGCTCTGGAGTCCAAGCCCCTCACCGCTGAGCTCTGCCGCCTGAGCACACATTCCAGAAATCCTGGGGGATTACTTGTGACGGACCTCGGCCAACTGGTGTGGGCATCTTTTCTAACTTCTGTCCGTGCCAGAAGACGGGTGATAAAATCACAGGTGAGTCACCTGCCTGGCTGACAGTCAAGACCCATGAAACCAGATTATTTTTCAGCATAAAAGAGAACCCTAGCCTGCTTCCAGACAAAACATGGCATCTGGTGGAAATTAATTTGGTCCAAAGTCATTTTTTAGTGCCAGTTACTTTCAGAGGCTCTCTGAATACACCATAAGGGGCAAGGTCACATGTCTTGGGTTCACACCCCACCTTTGCCCCCTCGCTGGTCCTAAGACCCAGGGCGAGTCTCCTCCTTCATAGAATGAGATTGATACTGAGTCTGGCTTCCTAACCATTGTTGCTGCTGTAAATGGAATTATCTACATCCAGGATCAGCTACCTTTTTCTTTAAAGGGCCAGTTCCTAAGTATTTTCAGCTTTCTGGGCCATGCAGTCTCTGTCGCAGCCACTCAGCTGCCATTGGAGCCTGAAACCAGCCAGACAATATGTAAACTAACGAGTGTGTCTGTGTTCTAATAAAGCTTTATTTACATAAACAAACAGTGGGCCACAATGGGTCCACGGACCACAGTGTGTCAGCGCTTGATCTATATTAAGGGCTTAGCTCACGGGGCCTGGCCCAGGGGAAACGTTCAGTCAGTACAGTAGCGGCCGGCCTGCCATACACCTGGTATGTCCACATCACTGGGTAATGACAGGCGGGCTGAAAAGCCCTTTCCTTTCACGCATGCCTGTGCCCGAGCAAGCAGTGTTTGCTCACTGTCTGGACAAACCTTGTTGAATCTTGTTAGGAAACTTTTCTCCTTGCTCCTTGGCAAATGGCGTTATTCACCTTTGTTTAAATAGCTGCAGGGAAATAATAACACAGTTGAGCAAACGAGAGGCAAGGAGGTGAGGAGCGTGGAGTACTTTTTTCTCAGCTTGTTATGCAAACATAATGTTATGCAACATTTAAGACACATGTAAAAGAGTAGCACTATAAATAACCGTGAGCTGACCATCCAGCATGAAAAATAGAGGGAGGTTATCTCCCATTCTTGTCAAATACCCACATCCCTGGATTTGCTGATTTCTGTCCCTTTCATTGCTCTGCCTTTCTTTATGTGGAATGCTATGTGTGCTCAGGCATGTCCAACTCTTTGCCACCCCACGGTCTTCCAGGCTCCTCTATCCATGGGATTTTCCAAACAAGAGCACTGGAGCAGGTTGCTGTTTCCTTCTCCAGGGAACCTTCCAGACCCAGGGGTCAAAACTGTGTCTCCTGCCTTGGCAGGTGAATTCTTTACCAGTGTGCCACCTGGGAAGGCCTTATGTAGAGTAGAGGTTGGCAAACTTTTTCTGTAAAGAGCCTGATAATAAGTATATTTGGCTTTGTAAGCCATACAGTGTCTATCAAAGCTACTCAACTCTACCCTGTGCTTTGATAACAGCCACGGATAAGACATAAGTGAACGGTGTACAGGCAGGCCTTGTTTCACTGCATTTTGCTCTCTTATGAGTCACAGATACTGTGGGGGTTTTTTGGTTGTTTTTTTTTTACAAACTGAAGGGCTGTGGCATCCGTGCTTTGAGCTAGTCTGTCAAGGCCACTTTTACGATATTTGCTCACTTCATCTCTCTGTGTTACGTGTTGGCAATATTTTGGACTTTTGCATCATTACTGTGTCTGTTACGTTAATTTGTCGTCAGTGGTCCTTGGTGTTATTATTGGCTGTGTGGGGGCTCCCTGAAATGGCCCACATATGACGGCAGATTTAGTCAACCGGTGTTGTGTGTTCTGACTGCCCACCAGCTGGCCGTCCCCTCATTTCTCTCCCTCTCCTCAGACTCTCCCGTTCCCTGACACACAACAATATGAAATCAGGTCAATTAATAACCCTTCGGTGGCCTCAAAGTGTTCAAGTGAAGATGTGTTCACACATCTCTCACTTTAAATTGTAAAATGTTAGAAATGATTAAACTGAGGAAGTCCTGTTGAAAGCCGAGACAGGGGACAGCTCGGCTCCAGCACCAAACAGTTAGCCAAGTTGCTGTCATAATTTCAGTGAAGTTATGCACCATCTAGTGTGTAAAATCCCTTCACATCCATTACTGAGAGGCACAAGGGAAAGCAAAGAAAACCTAGACTTCAGAGTTACCTGCTAGTTGCAAGACTCTGATTAAGTGGCCTGGTTTTCTGAACCTCAGTTTCCACATCTTTCAAATGGGGAGAAACTTCCCTGGTGGTTCAGTGGTTAAGATATCATGCTTGCACTGCAGGGGGTGAGGTTCGATTCCTGGTCCAGGAACTAAGCTCCCATATGCCTGTCTCTCAGTTTGGCCAAAAAAAAAATAAAATAAAATGGGGAAAATCATATTGCCTATTTCATGGGATTGTTGTGAGTACCTCATTCACAGCTTTAGATATTCACTCCCTCCCTTTCTTTTCATCTCCCAGAAATCCTGTCAGTAGGAATCAGCATCTTATTTCATAAGGGAGGGAGTTGGAGGAGAAACTGTCCAGGTCACCAAGTAATGAAGCAAACCATCAGTCCTGGGCTCCTGCCCAGACCACTTGAGTCAGAATCCATTGTTTTTCACCACATTAAGCATTCTCTTTATTTATGGGGGTGAATGGGTAAGAAGGGGGGAAATCATAACTACAAAACCATCCCCAGAACTAGCAGAGTTCTTTTTAAAAAATGCAAATTTAAATAGTATTTAAATATTGTTTTACACCTATAAAATAAAGATAAGCAAAATTGATTACGTGTTCAATAAAAATACCATATATGGGCTACTGATGATAGATCAGTAGCTTCCTCCCTCAGTACAGTTTCTTCTCCAGCCAGCTGCTCTTGGAATGGGTGCCCATGCCTTGGGGAAGTATGTCAGACTTTGACTAAAGCAGAAGGCAGATTTGTAACTGTGGCTTTTGGATAAATAGGTCCTTCCATGAGAAGAGTGCAGAGTATGTCATACGATTAAATGACATCATCTTTACAGAGGGAAGGTGGTTCATTTAATACCTTCACCCCAAATCCTGATGGACTCCTAAGTCATGCATGGAGCTAGTCCTTGGTGTGCATGCTCAGCCACGCAGTTGGGTCCGACTCTTTGCGACCCCATGGACTGTAGCCTGCCAGGCTCCTCTGTCCATGGGATTATCCTGGCAAGAATACTGGAGTGAGTTGCCATGTCCTCCTCTGGGGTATCTTCCCAACCTAGGGGTCGAACCCATTTCTTCTCTAGCTCCTGCACTGACAGATGGATTCTTTACCGCTGAGCCCCCTGGAGAGACCCCAGTCCTTAGAGTAGCGGGTTATAAACTCATTACCCTCAGAGTCAGGCAGGAAGCTGACCACATGTACAAAAGATGAGATCCACTTAGCCTGCCTTTCTCTTTCTCACTTTTGAACATGTCCTAGGATGTAAAAACAAACAAAAACACCAAAAAAAAAAAAAAAAAGCTGTGGTGAAAAATAGCCCCTTAAAAACCAACCTCCATGTCTCAGAGACAGTATGGGAACCATGGTGACCTGGGAAACTCACAAATTGGGGAGCTTCTGGGGGCAGCGTATTGTCCTGTGGGAACATGCTCATGAGGTTTCTGGATCATCCTGTTGCTCAAGAGAGGCCATAAGTCTAGATTTTGGGGGTGAAATCTCCTGATTTTTAAACAGAAGCAACCAGTTTCGGGTTAAAAAAAAAAAAAAAAGCTGTGGTGAAAAATAGCCCCTTAAAAACCAACCTCCATGTCTCAGAGACAGTATGGGAACCATGGTGACCTGGGAAACTCACAAATTGGGGAGCTTCTGGGGGCAGCGTATTGTCCTGTGGGAACATGCTCATGAGGTTTCTGGATCATCCTGTTGCTCAAGAGAGGCCATAAGTCTAGATTTTGGGGGTGAAATCTCCTGATTTTTAAACAGAAGCAACCAGTTTCGGGTTTTCCTTTAAAATACACAGGCCAAGAAGGACACGTGGGACTGAGTTAGAGCTGAAGGAGAGTAACTTCCGCTCACCGTCCACCAGTTTGCAACCAGTTTGGAAGCTGATAAAACCGCTTGCTGTCTTGATTCCGTAGCTCTTCTACAGGTGACAAGGAAGCATCCTAATTGTGTGTGCCTGGTGCTTCTCTCTCCCCCTCCCAAGGCATCAAGACAGAAGACAGCTTGAACCATTCCCCCAGCCAGAGTGGCTTCCTCAGCTATGGCTCCAGCTTCAGCACCCCACCCTCTGGACAGAGCCCGTACGCCTACCAGATGCACAGTGAGTGCAGCGCCGCGCCCCTCCCCACCGTCTCTAAGGCACTGCCCGAGTCGGGTGTCCAGCCGTTTGTTCATCTATTCAGCAGCTTTATTTAGTACCTACTATGTGCCAGGACCTCTCTCAAGTAGCGGAGCTGCAGTGGTGGACAGAGGAGATAACGACTTCTGCCTTCATGGCGATTACAAGGGCAGGAGGGAGAGATTGACAATTAAACAGGGCAGCAAATAGCACATGGCTAATTTCAGAAGGGGCTGAATGCAATGAAGCCAATAAACGTGGTGTTGGGACAGAGAGTGATGAATAGCTGAGGAGTCTGGAGAGGCGGGAGAGGTAACTTTCATAGAGTCATCAAGGAAGGCTCTGGGAAGATGTGACATTGGACAGAGGCCTAAGTATGAGGCAGAACCTGCCCTGTGCAGACCAGGGGGAAGAGCGTGCCCGGCAGAAGGAACTCCTATGCCAAAGCTCTGTGGCAGGGCGGGGGAGTGTCTTAATGTGTTTAGGGCACAAAACAAGGGCTGGTAGGGCTGGAGCAGGATTAGGAGGATATAAGAGAGAGAGTCTTAGGTGAGAGCAGGGCTAAAAATCATGCAGGGCCTTGAGGGTAGAGGGGAAATGTTGGCTTTGATTTGAAGTGTGATGGGACAGGCGAGTCCACTGTAGACTCAGAGAAGTGACAGTTGTTGGGAACACTGGACAGCAGGTAAAAGCATTGTTATTCCAGGCAAGAGGTTCGAGGCTCTGCATCCCCATTGGGCAGCCTTAGAAAGGGAAGAAACTCCAGTGTAACTCCCACCAACCCCACATACCCTAAGGAACTGGCCTGCTGCATTCTCCTGTTCCCACCTGTCACCATCCAAAGGCCCATTCCCTTCTCCAGTGCCCCGTGGGGAGTGTGTCGGAGCTGAGACATGGAGTAGAGGGCTGGTGGCAGTAATCTGGGGCATCCACACCCTGGTATTCTTTTTTTCCTACTTGAAAGCTGGTAAGAATGACCACCAAGCGTCTGAAAAGTAATGTGCAAAACTGAAAGAGTGATGACAAGGTGGTGGCCTAATGCATGATGCTATCGTTCTTTGAAAAAAAAAAATCTTTGCAAGTTTTGCTGCTTTGTCTTTTTAATTAAGGAAACAATTTAAATGGATGTTAAGGGCATCCTTTCAGGAAAAGGCATTATGAAGAGACAGCAAATGATCTTAGGGGTATGTAAGAGAAAGGAGGTAATGAGCATTAATGCCCAGACATTGGAAGACCGTCCATGTAAAGAGTTGCAGTGGAGTTTGTTGATGACGCCATCGGCTAACGTTAACCTAGCACTCACCACATCCACGCAAACCAGCTTATGATCTCATACAACCTTCATGACGCTCCACAAAGTGTTGGTTCTAATATTATCCCCATTTTACAGGAGATAGAACTGAGTCATAGAGGGATTGCCTGACCCGCCCAGCATCTGGGCAAGGAGCTTAGGTTTACTGCAAGTGCAGTGAGAAACAGGTTGCAAGAAGTGTCTTGGGGGTCTGGTGGATTCCCAGCCCCAAACCTGACTCAAAGCCTGCTCTTCGCTGTGGTACCTCCTGCCTCCCCTACTTCTGTTGGTACCTCTGTCTCCCTGGGGGTCTTTTCTGAGTCCCACTGAAGGGGATAAGGTGCTGGGACCCCTCTTCAAGTGGGGAGTAAACAATAGCACAATCCTGATCATAAAGGCTTGTGAAGACCCTGAACTTGAACTTATAATTGGATTGATCTTAACCATCTTAACCAGTTCTTTTTTCAGCTTTTCCGATAGAAATGTCTGTGACTGCCTCAGGGCTTCTAAGGAGACAGACAATGAACAATTAAATAAGTCGATCATAACAGGTTGTGCTAAATCGCATGGAGAACCAAACCAACAGGGTGCTGTGATGGGCCTCGATGAAGGGAGCGGTGAGTCCTGAGTGATGGAAAGGAACCAGCCTGTGAATAGCTGGAGACTGGACCGCCAGGCAGAGGGACCAGCGGGAGCAAAGACTGCAATGGAAAGTGGAATCTGGAGGTAGCGAGAAGGGGATATGAGACTGGAAAGTGGAGCAGCAGGAGGCACCCCTGGACTGGGACGTAGAGAATATGCTATTTCTCCTCTGGACCTTACAGAAGTTACAGGAGGCGGCTCCATCAACGCTGCTTTAAACACAATGAACACGAGGAAGTGGCTTGCCCAAGGATCACAGGGCCCGGAAGTGATGAGAGCCGGGATTCAGAGTAGAGTTCTGGAGCCTGTGCTGTTCCCTTGCAAGTGCTGTTTCCCGGACTCTTTCAGACTCCAGATGCTGCCCTCATTCTGCACAGGCACCATTCCCCTTGACCTTCCCAGCAGCTCTGTGATGTAGGTTCTGTTGTATCCCCATCTTACAGGTGGGAAAACCGAGGCACACCGTGGTAAAGTGGCTTGCCCAAGGTCACCCGGCTGTGGCAGTGGGATTTCAAGCCAGACAGTTCCCATCCAGAGCCCAGGCAATAACCCCAACACCAGTCCACCTTCCACACTCTCATAGATCCTTCTAGAAGACCAACCTCTGTGGATGAGCCCTGGCCCAGACCCTACCCCCCTCAGCCCTCACAAATAGAAAAACATCTTCTGATCCACTCCCACTGGACCATGGGAATAGTCCAGGTTATTTTCTTATCGTCTTCATGGCCCAGATGCCAGCTGGACTTTGTCCCAATTAACTGCCTTCAGTCTAACGCTAATGGCCATAAACTGCTCTTGAGACAGCCCAGGCATTTTGCAAGCCTGACATATTCCTCCTTAAGTATTTTTTTTTCAAATGCAAACACACAGAAGGCTCACACACCATGCCCATGTGCTTCCTATTAACTTTTTTTTCAAGTTGTTCCAGAGGAGAAATAAACTCTCCAACGACTCTGTGTGCCTTTTAGAATGGAAGATGTTGGTTAAGCGTAGGGTTTTTGAAAGAAGAAGAGAATCAAGAGAGGTTGAGACTGAGTTTGGGGCCTGAAAGCACCAACTTGGAGTCAAATTGGTCCATATTCAGAAGCTGAGCTGAGTCCTTTTCTTTAAGAATTTAAAATCATCATTTTATAGCAGTAACAATAAGTCCCTGAGTGGGGACCACTCCATCATTTACAGATGGGTAAACTGAGGCACAACAGCAGCAATGTGACTTGTGTAGGGTAAGCATTGGAAAGCATTAAAAATGCCTCCTGCTGGGTCTTCTACCCGATCTCAGAAACTTCCAAAAACTTTAGCAGAGCCATTTCCCCTGCCCCCCACGGCCCTGGTTGGAGATCTGTATCTGCTAATATAGCATTGCCCCGCTGCCAAATGTACAGTAAACGTAGAAAAGAAAAGTTCACAGCCCCTGTAGCCTTTTCATGGCTGTTTATTTTCTTTTTTAAGTTCACCCAGGGGTTTTTGCAGCTGAAATGTATTTCTTATGAGTTTGATTTTTTGTTGTTCCATTTCGGCTTCTCCTGCTAAAACACTGCTGTTCATGGAAACGGCCACAATGATTAGAAAGAAAAAAAAAAACAAACAAAAAATCTTGAGTGTGTGTTGTAAGAACTTACCTGTGCCCCCGAGGGGTTAAGAGCCCTGGACCCGGCTGCAGTCAGCACTGTGTCCCGCGGCGGGACCCAGGTGAGGTGCTTGGTTTCTCCAGGCATCCCTTGCCTCACCTGTGGGACCGGCATCATAGCACGCGCGGTGAGCCCATGGGGCTACCGGGGGACTGTCCAGAACGGTCATGAGCAGTCAGAGGAAGTCCTTCAAGACTGGGTGTACTTTTTATTATTTCTCTTGCTGCTTCTGTAACATAAGAGTTAAAGGCAGTAACCCTGAAGTCAGGCTGAGCTAACTTCCCAGTTGTTCCCTGTGCGCCAGCGTGTGACTTTGAGCCTTGAGACCTCTTGGTACCTCGGTCTCTTTACCTGTAAAATGGGGATACGAATTGTACCCATGCGTGGGGTGCTGCAATAATTAAATGAGTTAACATGTGTGAAATATCCAGAACGGCACGGGCACAAGCTAAGTGCACTATAAATGTTAAATATTATTTTCATCCTAATGTCTGATTTGATGGTATTATGTTTTCCCCAAATTCATTTCTCTTTCCGGAACTCTCCTTTTTAGGAAGCAGTTTTGGTAAGAGAAAAGAGGAATACCAATTGGAGATTGTTGAGCCACCCACATTAGCTTAGATTCCCTGCTGGTGAAATATGGTGAATGGGGCGGGGCGGCAGGCCTTTCAAACAGTGGGAGAGCCTTCTTCTGGGGGAATTCCTCTTTACTATTATTTACCAAAGTCAGGGATTGTTTGGCTGCCCTGGTGGCTCAGTGGGAAAGAATCCACCTGCAAATGCAGGAGATGTGGGTTTGGTCCCTGGAAAATCCCATGGACAGAAGAGCCTCAGTGGGCTACAGTCCATGAGATTACAGGAGTCGGACATGACTTAGTGACTAAATAACATCAATAACAGGGATTGTTAATAGTGAGCTCAGAACCCAACATAAGCCTTTCGAGAGCAACATGGAAATGTGTGATTTGAGGATGCATAGGAAAATTAAAAGTCTAGTGGAAGAGTCTAAGCCAGTGATTTCATCCAGAGACCTCTGAGGTTGGTTTGTGCTGGATTCATGAAACTTCTCTGGCTCCAGCCAGATGTGTGACTTTGGACAAGTCACTGAACTCTAATGATCTGTGTTTCAAAGCTCTGGCACTCAAAAATACTCACTGAAAAATAAAGAAGTTGGGAAAGGTCATTGTCAAATACACTTGGTAAACAGTGTGTAGTGTGAACTTAGATATCTTCACTGTAGCACTTGTTGCTCAGTCGTGTCCACCTCTTTGGAGTTCTCCAGGCCAGAATACAGGAGTGGGTAGCCGTTCCCTTCTCCAGGGGATCTTCCCAACCCGGAATTGAACCCAGGTCTCCCGCACTGCAGGCAGATTCTTTACCAGCTGAGCCGGCTTCCCAGGTGCCGCTAGTAGCAAAGAACCCTCCTGCCAATGCAGGTAGACTTAGGAAACTCGAATTCGATCCCAGGGTTGGGTAGATCCCCTGGAGAAGGGAATGGCAACCGACTCCAGTGTTCCTGCCTGGAGAATCCCACGGACAGAGAAGCCTGGCAGTTTAGTCGCTCAGTCGTGTCCAACTACTTGTGACCCCATGGACTGCAGCACACCAGGCCTCCCTGTCCATCACCAACTCCCAGAGCTTACTCAAACTCATGTCCATCACATCGGTGATGCCATCCAACCATCTCATACTGTCTTCCCCTTCTCCTCCCGCCTTCAGTATTTCCCAGCATCAGGGTCTTTTCCCATGAGTTGGTTCTTCACCTCAGGTGGCCAGAGTATTAGAGTTTCAGCTTCAGCATCAGTCCTTCCAGTGAATATTCAGGACTGACTTCCTTTAGGATGGCCTGGTTGGATCTCCTTGCAGTCCAAAGGATTCTCAAGAGTCTTCTCGAGCACCACAGTTCAAAAAATATCAATTCTTTGGCACTTAGCTTTCTTTATAGTCCAACTCTCTCATCCATACATGACTACTGGAAAAACCATAGCTTTGACTAAATGGACCTTTGTTGGTGAAGTAATGTCTCTGCTTTTGAATATGCTGTGCAGGTTGATCATAGCTTTGCTTCCAAGGAGCAAGCAATCCATGGGTTCATACGGAGTCGGAGCCTCTGCAGACTAATGTGCCTTGTGACTCTCCAGGAGTGGAATTCAGAAGTCAGTTTTCCCAGGTAGATTTGAACAGGGACCTTCTCCCTAAACTAATGTTCTCTGCTCACTGGGAAAACCTGGTTGTAACGACTATTAGTCCCCATGTTCAGCTGTTTCAGTCATGTCCAGCTCTTTGTGACCCTTTGGACTGTAGCTCAGCAGGCTCCTCTGTCCATAGGATTCTCCAGGCAAGAATACTGGAGTGGGTTGCCCTGCCCTCCTCCAGGGGATCTTCCCCACCCAGAGATCAAACCCCAGTCTCCTATATCTCCTGCATTGCCAGGGGTGTTCTTTACCACTAGCACCACCTGGGAAGCTGTTAGTCCCCTTCCTGTGTTAAAATTCTTTCTCTAAATTTTTTTCATGATGATCACACATGTGTTCCTTTTTTCCTGTATTTTCATTTATTTTTTGATGAGATTAATTAATATACCATAAAACTCACCATTTTTAAAGTGTAGATTCAGTGATTTTACTGTATTCACAGAGTTGTGCAACCGTCACCCTATCTAATCCCACAATATTTTCATCATTGCGAAAGAAACTCCACACCCATTAGCCTCCATTCCTTAATTCCCCTCCTGCCAATTTATTTCCTTTTTTAAATTTTTAATTTATTTTTGACTGCACTGGGCTTCCCTGGTGGCTCAGCTGGTAAAGAATCCACCTGCAATGCAGGAAACCTGGGTTCGATTCCTGGGTTGGGAAGATACCCCGGCAAAGGGAACGGCTACCCACTCCAGTATTCTGGCCTGGAGAATTCCATGGACTGTATAGACCATGGGGTCACAAGAGTCAGACACGACTGAGTGACTTTCACTCTCACTTTTCATTTTTGGCTGCACTGAATCTTCATTGCTGCGCTGGGACTGTCTGGTTGCAGCGAGCAGGGTCTGCCCGGGACTGCAGTCCACAGGCTTCCCGTTGCAGTGGCTTCTCTTGCTGCAGAGCACAGGCTCTAGGCCACATGGGCTTCAGTAGTGTGATAGGCGGGTGTAACTGCCCTGAGGCATGTAGGATCTTCCTGGACTGGGGATCAAACCCGTGTTCCCTGCACTGGCAGGTGGACTCCCACCCACTGGACTACCAGGAAAGTTCCCAGTGTATTTCTTTTTATAATAACAAAAGAGATATATTTAAAGTTACTCCTTTATATTTTTTAAGCAGGTTATGCATTTATCTGCTTTAAACATCTACAGAATCTCTATCCCAGCCTCATCCTGCATCCACTCAGCTTCTAAATCCCCAGTACTTAGCCCCTGTTCTAGATTCTTGTGAACCCAACCGGAATTTCCTCTTGCAAATATACGCAAACCTGAGCGCAGTCTATCACACTGCATATTTCTATGCCAGGAATCAACTCACTTGTGATTCACAAACAAGGAAATGATGGCAGGGAATTCCAAAGGTGTATTGGTTCATTTAAGATTTTCTCCTTATCATTGGTTTGAAGCAGTTTAATTTTGATGTGCCTTGATGTAGTCTTTGTGATTCTAGTGCTTTGTGTTCATTGAGCTTCTTAGATCGGTGAGTTTATAGTTTTCATCAAATTTGGAAAATTTGGGGTTATGATTCAAATATCCTCCCCATGTCTTCAAGTTAATCAATCTTTTCTTCTGCAGTATCTGATTTGCTTGTTAACTACTCTCCAGTGATTTCTTTTCCATCTTATACATATTTTTCATCTCTAAAAGTTTTATATGAGTCTTTTTTCTCTTCCGTGCCTCTATTGAACACACCCAAGCTTTCCTCTGGCCCCTTGGACGGTACACAGTACTGTTTTAATGTCCTTATCTACTAATTCTGTCACCGTGTCATTTTGACATTTTCATTGATTTCTCTCATTATAAGTTATATTTTCTTGCTTCTTTGCATGCTTGATAAGTTCTTTTAATCTTTATTTTTATTTATTTGGCTGTGCTGGGTCTTAGATGCGGCATGAGAGATCTAGTTTGAAGCATGCAGGATCTTTGGTTGTGTCTTGCAAACACTTGGTTGCAGCACGTGGAGTCTAGTTTGAACCCAGGCCCCCTGCACTGACGACTCAGAGTCCTATCCATTGAACCACCAGGGAACGCTTGCTTGATAAGCTTTGATTGGATGTCAGACATTGTGAGTCTTGCCTTGTTGACTGCTGGATATTTTTCTACTTGTGTGACTATGCTTGAGCTTTGCTCTGGGATGCCGTTGTTACATGAAAATAGATTGAGTCTTTTGAGTCTTGCTTCAAGCTTTGTTGAGGAGGACAGAACAGCATCCGGTCTAGGGCTCTCTCTGCCTAACAGGTTTTCCCAGGACTGAGGCAAGCCTCTCTTGAGTTTTCCTCTCAGTGCCCTAGGAATAAGAGGTTTTCCAGTCATGTTGGTGGGAACAGGAACTACTCTCAATTCTCTTATGAGCTCTGAGGATCGTTCCTTTTGATCATTTCAAGCAGTTCTCTCCTGGCCTTGAGTAACTTCTTCACAAGCTCCAGTGAAGAAGTCATTGCTCCAGGGAGTTCTCACGGGGAGCTCGGCAAGTCTCTGGCGCACTTTCTCCGTGCAGCCCTCTCTTTTCTGGCACCTTGGCCTGTAAAGTCTAACCACCTCGGCCTCCCTGGACTTGCAGCTCCATCTCCTCAATTCAGAGAGAACGCTGGGGCCGCCTGGGTCCCCCTCCCTGGATGCTCCCCATGCTGGAGAGAATCTTACAGGTCACCACCTATTTCCTTTCTTTCAAGCATTATGGTCTTTCTTTCCTTGGGCTTTTGTTTTATTTTTTTACCTTTCTAATCACTGGCCTATTTATTTATGTTTTGAACTTTTCATTGTTGGAGTATAGCGATTAACAATGTGTGATAGTGTCAGGTGGACCGCAAAGGGACTCAGCCATCCATATACATGTATCCAGTCTCCCCCAGACTCCCCTCCCATCCAGGCTGCCACAGAACACTGAGCAGAGTCCCCCGCTACAGTAGGATGTCCTTGTTGGTTATCCATTTTAAATAGAGCGGTGTGTATTAGTCGAAGGCATCATTGTCTTTCGTTATCTGATACCCAGTGTCTTGGCAAGCCAGTTTTTAAACCATTTCCTGTGAGAAGGAGACCAGGCCATGGATCTCGGTCTTGGCCAGAACTGGAGGTACCGCTGCCCTGATTCATCAGCACTTTTTTCCATCACACGTTGTAATAGCAGCTGAACGCAAAATACTTAACACAGGTAAAGACAACAAACCTTGTAGGAATAATTCTGCCTCTAGTGACCCGTATTCCTCCTTTGACCTCAGCTTGGCCATGTGCTCTGTTTTTGAAGAATCTGTGTTGCAGCTTCCCCCAATCTTTGTGTATTCTGCCCTTGTCTCCATGATTCGACACCTCTGTTATCCTTCACTGCCCACCACCCCCCCATCAAGATACCTTTACCTCTTTTTTAAGGAAAGTCCTGTATCTAACATGGCACCTCTCTGTGGAGTACTTGTTTATTTTTTCACTGTGCTATTATTTTTATTGGAGTTATTATTGCTTTCATTAATGCTGTGGTTACTAAGTCGCATGGCGTTTTAGCAATATGCTTGAATCCTGCTTTTTCCCATAAGCCCCATTATTTTAGCACACAATTTTACACAACTCCACGGCCTCTCAGATTATAGCAAAACCTTTGTGCACATTGTTTTCCTGGGAAACATAGTGTGCGTACTCTCTGTACTTTGCTTTCTTAACTTAGCTATATACCTTGGGGAACTTTCTCAGTCAGTCTGTAGAAAGCGCTTCCTCATTCTTTCTACAGATGCCTATTATTCCACTGAATGACATGCTGTAAATGATTTAACCAGTTCCTTATGGGATATTCCCAGTCTTTTGCAATTACCACCAGTAGCTATAAATATTCTCCTGTATGTATATCATTTTGTTTTTCTGCAAGTATATCTGATAGACAAGTTCCCAGAAGGGTCAAGGGGAAAGTCCGTATTTAAATTTTCTAGATATCTCCACATTACCCTCCATAGGGAGCCTATCCTATACCCCTACCAGCAGTGTATGAGAGCGCCTGTTTTGCCAACCCAGTATAATCTTTCTATTGGAGTTTTTGCATGAAAAAATAGTATCTCAGTGTGCTACTAATTTCTAATTGTATCTTACAAGGGTAAGCATCCTTTCAGATCTTTGATCAGTTTATGTTTTCTTTTCTGTGAACTCAGAGATTAGACTTGAAAAACTGTGCCAAAGAAGAGTGCTAAGGTACTAGGCATACCAGTATTGAAACATAAGGCTGGAGGGACTTCCTTGGTGGTCCAGCGGTTAAGATTCTGTCCTCCCACTGCAAGGGGTGCGGGTTCAATCCTGGGTGGGGAATTAAGATCCCACATGCTGCATGATCCCACATGCTGCGTGATGCAGCCAAAAAAAGTTTAACAATAAAAAGAAGAAATATAAAGCTTTACTAATCAAAATAGTGTGATTCTGATATTGGAATAGACTGACTTGTAGAGGAGACCATATAGTCCACAATGAGACCAAACGTGTCAGGAAATTTAGCACATGGAAGAAGATAGAATATTCAGAGAATGGTGTTGGAACAACGGATTAGCCATCTTGGGGTGGAGAGTGAAGATCCATCCCTATTACTATATACCAGAAAAAAATCCAAGTGGATCAAAAATTTAAATGTCAAAAGTAAAACTATAAAGTTATAGAAAGAGGGACTTTCCTGGTGGTCCAGTGGCTAAGACTCCACTATGCCAGTGTAGGAGGCCCGGGTTCAGTCCCTGCTCAGTGATGTAGGTGCCTCTCTGAGGGGCAGCAAAATAAATCAAGTTTTTAATGCTTACCATTCAAAAAAACTGGTAAGGCTGGATGGCATCATTGACACAATGGACATGAGTTTGAGCAAACTTCGGGGATGGTGAAGGACATGGAAGCCTGGTGGGCTGCAGTTCCTAGGGTCACAAAAAGTCATACATGACTGAACAACAACAAATTTTTTTAAAGTTCTAGAACAAGAATGAATCCAAATTTTTATAACCTTGACAACAGTTGGACGTCATGACTAAGAAATCCAGACGCCATCAGTGAAAAGACTCACAAATTTGACAATCTTTGAGTGGTTTTTTGTTTTTGCTTTTGTCTTTGTTCTGGTATGGCAAAGAACCCCAGAAGTAATGTTGGAACGACAAAAACAAGACAAAGAAACAAGCGGTACACTGGAAGGAAAGATTAACATGTCAAATCAGAAACACATACTCTTTTTCAAGTGAATTAAGCTGCTCTAGGATATGATTTTTCTAATTAAAAGAGAAATGAGCCAGATGTACTGTTATAGGGAGTGGTAGGGTCTGTGGCAGTTAGAGAGTACAGACCCATCAAAGTTAAGAGGTGGGTGTTATTCAGCTTCAGCTCCTTGCTGCTGCACTAGAATGGGAAACTGGAGAGGCCAGATCTTTCATTTTTCAAGAAAATTCTCAAAACTATACATTTTCAATAATTTTTACATTGATATATTGTATTTTCATTTTTATTCAGTTCACAAAGGTTTTTTTTTTTTTTTTAATTTTCTTGGCTGAGTGACATGTTAGTTCCCTAACCAGGGATCAAACCAGCACCCTCCACTGGAAACGTGGAGTCTTCACCACTGGACTGCCAGGGAATTCCCTCAAAACTGTGCTATTGTCTTTTAGTCCTTAAGTCGTGTCCGACTCTTTTGCAACCCTGTGAACTATAGCCCACCAGGCTCCTCTGTCCATGGGATTTCCCAGGCAAGAATACTGGAGTGGGTTTCCATTTCCTCCTTCTCTCATTCTTCTTCAGTATTGGCCATGGATTTAAACACTCTTTAAAATACCTGTGAAGCAGACACACATGTGTAAAGCTGCCGTTTATGCCTCTGTCTTACAATCTGGTTCCGTATTTTCGTAGTTGAACCACAGATTACGAGACCAGGAATGGAAGGAGAAAATTCCAAGCCAAGTGATGACCTGGGGAGCCAGAAATATCACCTCCCTTGGTCCCCGTCTCTGATTTATTTCACCACCGAGGCACGTCCCAAAAGACTGGAGTTGTGGGTCTGGTTATAGCTGAGTTGAAGCCCAGTGGCCTCCTGGTAAAGTCAGGTATTTCCCTATTTCTGCTTGGCAGCAGCAGCTTTCAAGCCATCCTGGCTCAGCTAGTTTTGAGCAGTCTGAGTCTGCCTGGTCTCGCTGTGTCGGTCAAGACAGGAGCCAGGCTTGGCATTCCTCGGGTTCCTGGCGGGTGGTCAGGTTTCCTGGAGTGAATCAGCAGCTCTCTGCACACGATGAAGTGGGTGAGGTTTGCCGATGCCTGTCAGCACTCTTGTGCCACGCAGCGTCCCCACCCTGGTGGCTGCTGTCTAGAGACCTTCATGCGTGTTGGCAGGCTTGCTGCCTCCTGCTTGAGCTGAAGTCCTCTGGATTTAGGACATGTCAAGATGAAATGGATGGTCTTTTCCTAAGGTTGTGTAGCACGTTTGATTTGGTCACCCTCAGCTCCAGAAGCTGCTGGAAGTGACAGATGAAAACAGCTGGAGAGATTGAGAGTTAGTTTGGGGACCAGCAGGGATTTTCATAAAATGACAGTGCCCTAAAGCCAGCATTGGCCTGTAGACCTTTTGGTGATGATGATGGAAACGTTCTTTATCTGTGCTGTCCCACACAGTGGCTACTAAGTTCATGGGGTCGCAAAGCGTTGGATACAACTGAGCTACTGAACTGAACTGAACCATGTGTGGCTGTTGAGATTGAAATGTGGCTGACGTCCATGGCCACACCACCCTGGACACGCCTGGTCTCGTCTGAAATGTGGCCAAGGCAAATGAGGAGCTGAAATTTCTACTTTGTTTTATTTTAATTAATTATATCAATCATAAATGTGGCTAGTGGCTGCCATATTAGGCAGTACAACTCTTAAGAGATGATTAAAACCCAGCTCTAAACCTGGTTGCTTCTGGAGTTGAATAAGGATGACTAGTAAGCATTATGGACTGAATGCTTTTGTCCCCCTAAAATCCATGTGTTGAAGTCTTAACCCCCAGCATGATAGTATTTGGAGATGGGGCCTTTTGGAGGTGATTAGGGTTAGGTTAGGCCTTGAGGGTGGGGCCCTCTTGGTGGGATTGGCATCCTTACAAGAAGAGGAAGAGAGAGATCTCTTTCTCTCTCGTCTTACACCCTGAGGAAAGGCCGCATGAGGACACAGCGAGACCGTGGCCATCTGAAGCCAGGAAGAGAGCTCTCATCCGGAACCAGATCAGGCAGCACCCTGATCTCAGACTTCCAGCTTCCAGATCTGTGAAAAATAAATTTCTGCTGGGTAAAATACTCTGTGGTATTTTGTTGTGATAGCCCCATCTAACTAAGCTGTAGATTTTTCTGAGACATTTAAAAGCAAAGGAACAGGACTTCCCTGGTAGTCCAGTGGTTAAAGAATCCACCTGCCAATAGGTGGGACATGGGTTCAATCCCTGGTCCAGAAAGATCCCATGTGCTGCAGAGAAACTGAGCCCGTGAGCCATCACTACTGAAGCCTTCTCACCCTGGAGCCCATGCTCTGCAGCAAGAGAAGCCGCCGCAAGGAGAGGCCCGTGCGCTACAGCTGGGGAAAACCCACACAGAACAACAGAGACCCAGCGCAGCCAAAAACACAGAATAGATGATTTTTTTAAGCAGAGGAACATTTTTTTAAAATTTCTTCTTTGAAGATGCTTCATCTCCTTCTGTTCTTGCCTCCTACTATGAGAGAGATTTTCAAGGCAAAGGTCCATTCAGTCAGTTCAGTTCAGTTCAGTCGCTCAGCCGTGTCCGACTCTTTGTGACCCCATGAACTGCAGCACACCAGGCCTCCCTGTCCCTCATCAGCTCCTGGAGTCCACCCAAACCCATGTCCAAAGGTCCATTACTGAGGGCTTCGTAAGTGTAAGTCCCCTGAATGTAGAACCGAGAAGGAGGGGCAAGGCTGCCACCTTCCTATGACCATTATTGCAGCAAATTTTAATAGAGCCTCTTCTCTGCACCAGGTGCTAAGAGCACAAAGGCAAGCAAGACAGAGAAGGTCCCTTCCTGCACGGAGCTCACAGCCCAGAGTCAGGAGACAGACAATGATCAAATGATGGCAAAACACATGTAAAATTGCATCAGTAAAGCACCGGGAAGTAGGGCCAAGGCGGACTCTGCAGCTGTCTGTTCCAAGCCTGAGCTCTTCATCTGGTCCAATACACGCCCACCAGCCCAAGTGCTGCGGGTAGTGAATGGAGGAGCCCTCCCCCTACATTATGGGGCAGCTCCTTTTGCTGTATGCATGGGTCAGTTATCTCAAATTTTCAAAACAAAAAAACAGAGATCTGGAATTTTCTCAGATATTTCTCAATAAAAAAAAAAAAAAACTTAAATTGGTGGCAGCAGATTAAAAGAACTACTGTGCAGGTCAAAACAAAGCACAGCTACAGACTGGGTTCTGCACCCCCAGGCCACCATACTGCTAACGCTGTTCTCCATGGTGACCGTGGAAAGGACTGACATCTGCACAAGAGACTCTGCTTATTTTAGAGCCTTGCCCTCAAAGAGCTGACACCCAGGACCAGCAAACAACTCCCCGTTACTTTGTCTCTGAGCCTGACTCGAAGGCACTGTGGGAACGCGTTCTTCCATTCGTTCAACAAACATGTATAGAGGAAAACAGACGCAAAGCCTGCTCTCCACAAGCTGAGGTTCTGTGGCAGGAGACAGATAATAAATATGAAAAACAAAGCGTATCGGATGTGAGATGGCAAGAATAAGAATTAAGGTAAAAACGATAGAAGGACGCGCTGGAGGTTGCATGTTTTTTAGAGTGGGGAGACTCCACGGAGGAAGAGTTGAGCAAATGGAGGGATCCACATGGTAGGCAAGCAGTCCAGGTCTCATGTGCTTGAGGAAAGTCAGGATGACCCACGCAGCTGGAACAGAGTGAGTGGGTTGAGGGGGGCAGTAGAGATGAGGGCTTCGCGCCATGGAGAGAACCCCAGCTTCTGCTTTAGGATGGGAGACTCGGAGGAGGGGAGGGCTTTGAGCAGGGGAGTGATGTGATACAGCTTAGTTTTAACAAGCTCCCTCTGGCCACCATGTAGAGAACAGACTGCAGGGGCAAGAATGAAACAGGACACCAACGCAGAGGTGACTGTAGCAGGTCAGGCAAGAGACGGTGGAGGCCGGCCTCGCAGGGGAGGTGGAGGTGGGAGAAGCGGTCAGATTCGGGGTGCGTTTTGCATGTGGAATTGCTGATTGTGGGGTGTGGACGAGATGCATTTGGACCATGAGAAAGGGAAAGCTTCCTGATCTGTGTCTCTCTAGGGCCCAGAAAAGGAGCTGCATCTTCAAGCTCGGTTTCCCTAGGAAGGCCCTTGGGAGCCTGTGAGTAGACAGCAGCCGGACACCAGGGCTGTCTATATCCCAGTTCCTAACCCCATTGGGCTTCCCAGGTGATAAAGAATCCTCCTGCCAGTGCAGGAGATGAGGGTTCAATCCCTGGCTCGGGTAGGTAGATCCCCTGGAGGAGGAAATAGCAACCCACTCCAGTATTGTTGCCTGGGAATCCCACGGACAGAGGAGCCTGGCGAGCTACAGTGCGTGGAGTTGCAAAGAGTCAGACATGACTTAGCGACTAAACAACAAACCCCATCAGACCCAGTGCCCCCCTCTCTTTTTTAATTGCAAATGTCCTAGAAAACCCCTTCACTCTCTTGAAATTTAATTCATATATAATTTAACCTACTTGCATGTATCTTTTAAAGTCAAGCAGAATGCCCTTGCTATAAAATAATTATAAACTGTGTTTTTGAACAAATAAACTGCCCAGGCATGACCCCACTAGATAACCTAATGAAACAGTCAGACACACCCGTGGGAAGACTCATGAGATCGCGGCTGATGAGCTGGGCTGTGTGGCCAACCAGACACCACCAGCCCGTGGCTGTCAGCGAGATGCACTCCATGATGGTAGGCCAGTCTTGGTAAAACCCAACTGCAGCAAAGGACAGCCATCCTTTTACTGACAGTGGTGGCATCCTTGGGAAATTGCCCTGAAGCAGTGACAGCCTCCAGGGACGCTGTTCTCCCAGAGGTCACAGGGATAAGGCTCCCAGAACAAAGTAAGATGTTCAGGTAACATGGTTTATTAAATCGACTTAAACTGAGGAACCCGGGGAGAGGGATGGAGTTGGCACCTTTAGGACAGGAAGTGGAAGAGCCATGTGGCCTGGGTCCCGGGTTCTGTGTGTGTCCTGTCTTTCTCTCTCTCTCTCAATCCCATCAGCCTTCTTGGTCAGTCAGACTGGAGTTCAAGCTGAATAAGGGGCTCAGCAGGTGAAAGGTACCTGGACCTAGAAAGCCAGCCCACCTGTGCTGTGCGAGAGACAGACGGGAGCAACACTGCCCGCTCCCGCAGTGGCCTCCAGTTGCCCTGCTGGGCAGCCATGATTTTAGCCATGTTTCTAGGGCACTTGGGGCCAGAATGCCACAGACGGGCTGTCCCTAGTGGATGGCCAATTTGGGGTGGGAGGTCAGTGGAGAAAGAACTCCAGAAAGAATGAAGGGATGGAGCCAAAGCAAAAACAATACCCAGCTGTGGATGGGACTGGTGATAGAAGCAAGATCCGATGCTGTAAAGAACAATATTGCATAGGAACCTGGAATGTCAGGTCCATAAATCAAGGC